>JACEFZ010017049.1:527500-612500 GCA_014155875.1 Cepaea nemoralis | reverse complement strand
AAGCTAGAATATAACATACACAGCAAGCTAGAATATAACATACACAACAAGCTAGAATATAACATATACAGCAAGCTAGAATATAACATACACAGCAAGCTAGAATTTAACAAACATAGCAAGCTAGAATATAACAAACACAGCAAGCTAGAATATAACAAACACAGCAAGCTAGAATATAACAAACACAGCAAGCTAGAATATAACATACACAGCAAGCTAGAATATAACATACACAGCAAGCTAGATTATAACATACACAGCAAGCTAGAATATAACATACACAGCAAGCTAGAATATAACATACACAACAAGCTAGAATATAACATACACAGCAAGCTAGAATATAACATACACAGCAAGCTAGAATATAACAAACATAGCAAGCTAGAATATAACAAACACAGCATGCTAGAATATAACATACACAGCAAGCTAGAATATAATAAACATAGCAAGCTAGAATATAACATACACAGCAAGCTAGAATATAACAAACACAGCAAGCTAGAATATAACAAACACAGCAAGCTAGAATATAACAAACATAGCAAGCTAGAATATAACAAACACAGCAAGCTAGAATATAACAAACATAGCAAGCTAGAATATAACAAACACAGCAAGCTAGAATATAACATACACAGCAAGCTAGAATATAACATACACAGCAAGCTAGAATATAACATACACAGCAAGCTAGAATATAACATACACAGCAAGCTAGAATATAACATACACAGCAAGCTAGAATATAACATACACAACAAGCTAGAATATAACAAACACAGCAAGCTAGAATATAACAATAAATGTTTCCCTGCAGCAAACGGCTGAAGCCGACTTGACTTGATTTTAATATGAGGCATGGAGATTTAACACTGACAATACTAGAAGTGCGGCTCGCCGAGTTACTAGAACTCTGGGCTCCCAATCGATGGACCCGGGTTCGAACCCTCGGTAACGTGATGGAATTTTCTTTTCTACCACTGATCTTTCCAGATGCGTTTACGTCCCACAACAATTCCTGATACCAATTTTAGACTGAGTTGACCTGGGGGGTTCTCATCAAATATTTTAAGAATCTTGCTTCCAGAGAGATTTGAACACACGATCATCGAGTCGGTGAGCAAGCCAACTGACCAAAGCGCTGCCGCGGTAGTGAAATAATTAATTTCTTGTTATGAAAAGAGCTAAATTTCATGCTATAAAATAAACACTTTGGCACGGAGTTAATTCCTTACCTCGTCGGCTTCCACGTGTCCGGTGTTTTTTACACCCAGAGTCACGTTGAGATTCTCTGTGGGTGACTTGAGGCCTCCCAGCTGCAACCCGTCATATTCAAAAGTGGAGTAGGACAAGCCGTAGCCGAACGGGTAGAGGGGGTCTGTCTTCAGGTAGCGGTAAGTCCGGCCTTCCATGGTGTAGTCTCCAATCGGTACCAGCTGTCGGAGCGAAAAATAACTATTAATATCCAGAGAAATCAACTACATATGAAACAATCCATTCATCCATCATGTGCCATGCCGGTAAGCGTGGGCGGTCATGTTCTGCCATCTCACTCGATCACCAGAGTCGTGGATCAGCTCCGTGTTTCTGTCTCGACTATGACATGTGGCCAAACCATCCAGGTATTCACTTCTCGGTCATCCCCTTGGTCTCTTCCCTTCGATCTTGCCAGTTGTCACCAAGTTCTCGAATTCATTTCTTCTCATAACATGCCCAAAAAGTTTTGACTGTCTACGTCTAATGACTCTAATCAGTTTACGATCTTCATTTGTTTCTTGAAGGACTTGTTCATTGGTTTTTCTGTCTGTCCATGGCATTCTTTGCATTTTCCTCAGAAACCTTATTTCCACAGCCATCAGCTGTTTTTCAACTTGACTGCTTATTGTCCACGCTTCACATCCACACAAAAATATAGGTTCTATGTAGCACCTCAACACTCTTTTTCTCGTTTCAATTGATATCGTTTTATTGGTCAGAATGTTTTTCATCTTGCCACTTAGTGCACATGACTACTCCTACCGGGCGAGACTGCTCCTATGGAGCACCCATTTACGCCGTTTCTCTGATTATCGATAAGACTGCAGTACATGATATTCTTGGCATCTGTAAAGAAGGTAGTTTGCCATTGATTTCCTTCCTAGCAGTGACCATACTGGTCGATGACCGTAGCCATTGTCTCCCAAAAAAGGAGATCCTCTGCCTACCGTCGTGAAGCTGTAGACCATAACCTACAACTACCTGTCTGCTGCTCTTCAACTTCATCCACCACCTGAACACATGGCTTCACGTAACTCTGATCGGGGGGCTTAACGGGTACTCCACCTTGCCCAAGGTGTTTGTGCGTATGTATCTATGTATGTATATGTGTGTGTTGGTTAGTTAGTTAGACAACTGGTCGCGATTCCAACTTCACGGCAAAGGGTCGCTCCATTATGCTCCGTTCTTGTACCGGTGAATATCATACACAATGCTCCACACTGCCCCACGTAAAATGTGGAACAGACAGAAGTCTCGACAAATCAACAGTCCGCACAGGTATACATTGCATAATGCCGCTGCCAGAATGCCAACACAAAATTCGCCACGAAAAATGCAGTTTATTGTCGATGGAAACGGCAGTCACTAGAAAACCAGCATTACTGCATAAGGCAACCCAGTTAGTTCAGAGACCGACCGTCAGCCATTTTTCTGAACATGCAGTGCACGCTTCAAACTACCATGGACAGATGTAGATGCGCTCCATAGGAAATTCATAGCTCACAGTGTCGCTCCATGCACTCAGTTCAGTAGCAGGGCGCGGAGTCATGTACTACCATTCAAACATGAGCAAAATGCGTAAGGAAACCATAGCCACAAGCATAAACCTTCCAGAGGCCATAACAGCACAACCGCCTATCCTCCATATTGGGAACCGGTGTGTGTGTGTGTGTGTGTGTGTGTGTGTGTGGGTGTGGGTGTGGGTGTGTGTGTGTGTGTGTGTGTGTGTGTGTGTGTGTGTGTGTTGTAATTAGAAAGTACTTCTTCTTGAGGAGGGTCTGATTAAAATGGCGAAGTTGATTGTTTCCGGGCAAGGTGTGCTCGTGAATGTCCTCAATGTTTGGATTTGTAAGATCCGGTTTTGGCAACCAGCTACTGAGGTGAGTGCCTGCCGCGACACTGTGAGCTGTGATTTTCTGTTGAAATGTTTGCTGTTTGTGTCCATGTTTTCTGTGGTGTGAAGTTGAGATTCCAGAAATGGCGGGCTGCTAGTTGTCGGCACTCCGGTGGCTGCCCTATGCGACGATGCGTGTGCAGTCTGCTTGTGTCATGATCATACTGCTGTCTTTTTCGTCAAAGAAGAGCATAATTAAGTGAAGGACGGCACATAGCCTGTGCTGTTGATATGGAGTTGATCAGCATCTCGTAACCATTTTGCTGGCACTGGAAGGGGAACTTACATTGCGAACCATTGCTATGAAGCTGGAACCATAGGGCTCGACTAACCCCTTTGGAACCCACATCACAAAAGAAAAAGATGGGTCTTGAAACCTCAAGAGAAGAAAATTAAAGACGGGGATGAATAATATGGGGAGCACATGAAAGAAGCTCCAAGAGACTGTTGAAGATTAGAGGCGTGGCGTGGCGTGACTTGGTTAAACCCATGCTTCACTGGCCGATAACAATCAGAATATGTATACTTATATATGTATTCTGTCGACAAAACCAAGAAAGCTAACAAATTGATCGTTATAGACCAAACAGGCATATTACCTGTGTAGCATATTTCGGCCAGGTCACCGACAATCTTCCAGCCGGAGATGATTTCCCATCAGAATTAGTGAGAACTTTGACCAGCGCGTCACCGGTTGCCTGGCCGGGATAAAAGCATGACAAGATGGCGTCCACACGGTTTGAGTCATCAGCAAATGTCACATTGAGAGGGCCAGCGGTGAACAGCAGGAGAACAATCTTGGCGTGTGTGTCTGTGTGATAGATGGACATGTATGGGTTAGATATTTATGTCTGCTTCTCTTTCTCTGTGGTTAACTCATTAACTTATGACGTTCTCCCATCTTTCTCTCCGTCACAAAGAATTATTTTAGTTTGTTTTTATGTGTGTTCATTTGTCTGTACTTGTCTTTCTTTCCATCTCTCTTTCTTAAATTCTCTCTTTATTTCGCTCGTTCGCATTCTGCTGTCATTCATTTGATAATCTTTCATTTATTCGTATGTTTTGTTGGTACATTTGCTCTTTCTTTCGTTCTCGCTGCTAATTGCCTGCCTACAATGTGTACGTTTTCAGCTTTTCTCCGTATACGTGTTTGCCTGAAACCTTTCTTTCTTTCTTTCTTTCTTTTGTCTTTCTTTCTTTCGTCTTTCTTTCTGTTATCTTTCTTTCTTTTTTTCTTCTTTCTTTCTATCTGTCTTTTTTCTGCCTTTTTTCTTTTTTTCTTTTTTTCTTTCTTTCTTTCTTTCTTTCTTTCTTTCTTTCTTTTTTCTTTCTTTCTTTTATCTATTTCTTTCTTTTGTCTGTCTTTCTTTCTTATGGTTTCTTTCTTTGTTACTTTCTTACTTATGGGTTATTTCTTTCTTTCTTATGTCTTTATTTCTTACGTCTTTCTTTCTTATGGTTTCTTTCTTTTTATCTTACTTTCTAGTTTGTTTCTTGCTGTCTTTCTTTCTTTTGTCTTTCTTTCTTCATAATAGGTCTCTTTCTTTTTTAGTTATGGTTTCTTTCCTTCCTTCTTTCTTATGGTTTCTTCCTTTCTTTCTTTCTTCTTTTATCTTTATTTCTTATGATTTATTTACTTATTTCGTTCCTTCTTCCTTTTGACATTCTTTCTTTCTTATTTCTTGCTTTCTTTTGTCTTACTTTCTTATCGTTTCTTTCTTTCCCTTCGCGATTTCAAATGGTGTTAGGCATGCACATCTTTCTAAAGCCTAACCCTAAGACACGGCATTTCAGGACGTCATGTTTGGTCCGTATTATCATTATAATGTTAGTTTAAGTATGTCTTAGCCTGCTTTCATTAAAATTATTATTGCAGATGTAGGTGCATATTTCAGTGTAAGGAGTTGAGTTGAGTTGAACTGAATCAATAACCGACATCACGGCACACAGGGCAATCCCATACGTGCCAATTCTCATCTTCAACAACAAGCGAAGAGTTCCAACGCTAATGGTACCAGTTTTAGATTGATTATATGTCTGTCTGGCTTTCCTCGGAGTCCTAAGTGTCTGGTGCTTTTGTTGTGACCACAAGTAGCCTGACTATGGCAGTCATGGCAGTAAGTAAAGCAATTCTTCACAATTCTCCCTCCAGCCTAAACCGTAAAGGCCCATGAGCTTCTCACATGTCGGACGACCAACCCAATTCTCGAAAATCAAAGCTTGTACTTCCGCCTCCACAGCTGCCGGAGTTTCTTGTCTGCATGTTCTGTCTAGTTGGATGCAAACTGAATAGGGCGTACATAAATCTTTTGGCACTTGTAACCACTTATCGCCAGGTTCTAAGTCCTCAAATGAACACACCTGTTAAAGAATGTCTTCGGCTTGACCCATCCACGACCTTCCTCTTTTTAACCTGCTGTCCTTCACCTTCCTAATTTCACTATGCAGTGGATGTTGTGTGTTTGCACTAACTCTGAGGTAGGCACGTGCTCTGCAAATTCGTATTCTGCCTTCAATGGTTGGAAAATCAAGAAGATAGCGCATCGTCCTGCATGCTGTATCTTTTGTACATTCAAGAATAATGCGCATAGCTTCGTTCTGTATCCTATCCATCCTTTCTATCAGCTTACGGCTGAGAGTCATGATCGCCATCGCATATACAAAAACAGACATGACCAGCCCCTCGTATAGAAGACATAGATGGCGCTGCTCACAGTTTGCTGCCGCCATCATCCGCATCGCAGCCAAACCCCGCTTGGTCTTTGTTATCACCTTGTCTATGTGGTCATTATAAGCAAGGCTTCGATCAAAACGTATCCCCAGGTAATTCATTGTCTGCGTTCTTTCCACAGTCTCTGAACACAGATTTACAATTGGTGTTGGAGTGTTGACAATATGATTATTCAAAGAGAACCATGTCATTGTTGCCTTTGTTGGGTTAACCATTGCCCCAGCTTCAACACAACCAGTACTTATGCGATTGAGTTCGGTTTGTAGTTCCACAGCAACCTGATCTCTATCCTTACCCTGACGATACACTAAAACATCGTCGGCATATGACAATGTCCTACCAGGTCCAGTGATCTACTCACTGGTGATTTTCAAATTGTAGGCGTTGAACAGCACCGGAGATAATGGTGATCCCTGTCGTAGGGCAGATATATTGTTGTTGATTCCGACGTCCAACTGCCTCATCTAAAATCTACTTTCCGTTGGAAGAGGGCTGCAGCGATCCAACTAAGGAGGAAAGGACTTATCTTGAGTTCAAGAAGCTGAAGCATTAAAAACATCAAATGGTACTCTGTTGTACGCGTCCTCAAGATCAGTCGCTGCAGCAAAGGCTTCAATGCCTGAGTGGAAACTTCATAGACATCATGGGCAAAAACTGCTGCTTTGGTCCAGGTTTCTCTTTTTGGACGGTACCCTCCCAAGGTACGTGGGAAAACACCTTGCCTCTCTAGCTGGCTTGATATTTTTCTGGCAATTAACTTCTCCAGCAGCTTGCCTATTGTATTCTGCATGGTTATTACTCGATATCCCTGAATTTTTGTGTGATCTTTGCTAGGCTCCGGTAAAGGGATCAGATAGCGGTGTAACCACTCCTCCTTGATGCTACCACTCCCTATACTGTTGTTGTACATGTCTGCTAGTTTCTCTAGGTCGTTGTCGGTATACCTTTTGATGTCGTCGTATCTTATGCCATCTGGCCCAGGAGCGCTGTTTTTAGATCGTCGAAGCACAGCCTTGATTTCTTTCACTATCACTGTGTCTTCATCCGAGATGTTCTGGGCCTTGCACCTGTCTGAGGTAACCTCCATGGCAAGATTTCGCCATCTTACACGATCACCAAAGTCGTGGATCAGCTCCGTGTTCTTGTTTCGACCATGCCCCAACATGGAGAATAGGCGGTTGAGCTTTTAAGGTCTCTAGAGTGTTTATGCTTGTGGCTACCGTTTTCTTGCGCAATTTCCTCATGTTGGATTGATAGTGCATGGTTTCGTCGCCCTGCTACTGAGTTGAGTGCGTGGACCGACACTGTGAGCTGTGAATTTCGTGTGGAGTGCTTTAAAATCTGTCCGCGGTTGTTTGTAGCGTGAACTGCATGTTGAGAAAAATGGCAGCCTGTCGGTCTCTGAATTAACTCGGTTGCCTTATGCAGTAATGTGTGGTTTTCCAGTGACTACCGCTTCCATTAACTATGAACTGCATTTTTCGTGGCAGACTGTGTTGGCATTCTGGCAACGGCATTATGCACAGTATACCTGTGCGGGCTGTTCATCTGTCGAGATACCTGTGTGTTCTAATTTTCACATGGGGCTGTTAGGAGCATGTTGTGTAATATTCACAGGCACAGGAACGGAGCATAATGGGGTGACCCTTTGCCCTGAAGCTGGAACCACGAATAACTAACTAACTATACCATGTGGTCAAGCCACCCAGGTATTTAATTAAGAAAGTACTTACTGAAGTTGATAACGTCTTCAAGCAGCTGTTTCTGGTGCCCCGGCAGCTCCAAGTTGCTTCTGTCTCTGCCTTCTCCCTCGATGCCCATTCCTGGTGATTTTCAGTTGATACACGTTAAAACAGAAGGAAAAATTCTTAACCAAGTGGATAATTTTAAATATCTAGGGGCAATTATAACATCAGATGGAGGATGCACAACAGAGATTAAGAACAGAATAGACAAAGAAAAGCTACATTTCAGAAAATGAAAGGTATCTTATGCAGTAAGTCTTTGTCATTTAATGTAAAGAAAAGAGTGCTAAAATGATATATGCCTGTTTTGAATCTTGGATTGTGAATGAACAAATTAAGAAGAAATTTAAAGCAACATAAATGTGGTTCCCGAAACGAATGTTGCGAATTCCTTGGACTGCCAGATTAACTGAAAGAGGCTAATTAAACTTCCGGTGTAATGGCGACGCGATGACTCGTAGTTCTTAGGGGAGACGCTGTTCAGTGTTTTTCTGTGGAGTTCCTATGGAAATTCCCGTGGAATCCGTGTGGATAGTGTTTTTCCTTCGGATTATGTGATGTTATTTCGTTTTCGTGTATTGGAAGTGTTCAAAAGAAGCCACGGAAGGCAGGTGGTGGATGAAATTTTGAGGGCAGCCGACAGATATTTGTTGGATATGGTCTCGAGTTTCGCGACGGCAAGCAGAAGATCTCTTTCGAGAGACAATGATTGCGGTCATCCGGCCAGTATGGTCACTTCCATAGAGGAAAGCAACGGCAAACTACCTCTTTGAAAGTGCCTAGTTTATTATGATTCGCTTAAAGACTGATCATCGCAAGACAAGGACAGAGACATTAAAATTAGGAACATGGAACGTTAGGACGTTAAATAACGACGGAACATTAGAGAACATAACTCAAGAAATTCAAAGAGAAAAAATTAATATATTAGGTATGTGCGAAACGAGATGGACAGGAGCAGGCATCAAGATACATAACGATTTTAAGATTATTTATTCTGGAGGTGAAGATCGACATAGGGGAGTGGCAATAATTTTGGACCGGAAAACATCAACGTCTGTTCAGGGATATTGGGCCGTGTCGGACATAGTTCTACTAATTAAATTGAGTGGCAGACCTTTTAACATAAATGTTATTCAGGTATATGCCCCAACAGGAGAGTCCAGTGAAGATAGTGTAGAGGAATTTTATAATGACATAGAGTCTGCCTTAAAGAAATGTAAAAATTCAGAAATAAACATCATAATAGGGGACTTCAATGCAAAAGTAGGAAATCAAGGGGATAGATACACAGTAGGAAACTATGGTTTAGGAGAGAGAAATGAAAGAGGATACAGACTAGTAGAGTGGGCAAAAGAACAGGAAATGATTGTAGGAAACACCAGGTTCAAGCAACATCCTAGAAGATTATGGACCTGGAGGAGTCCTGATAGCAGGATTAGAAACCAGATTGACTACATTCTCATTAGCAGAAGATTTAGAAACGCGCTAACAGTAGCAAAAACAGTTCCCAGTGCTGATTGTTATAGTGACCACAGATTACTCACAGGAACATTGAGGATAAAGTTGAAGAAAGTCAAGTATATAACAGGAAACACTAAATATGACTTGTGTACATTGAGTAATGTTAAGGAAATACAAAACAAATTCAACATAGAAGTACAGAACAGATTTGAAATATTGTCTGATCTAGAGATCCTATTCCAGGATGTGGATGATCAATGGGAAATGTTAAAGAATTCAATCAATGTGGCTGCAGAAACAACTATTCCAAAATTAAAGAAGGTGGGTCGTAAGAAATGGATGACTGAGGAAATTTTACACTTAATGGAAACAAGAAGACTCAACAAAAATAATCCTGCCAAATATGAAGAAATTCACAGACAAGTCAGAGTATTATGTAGGAAGGCAAAAGAATCATGGCTTGAGGAAAAGTGCTTAGAAATTGAAAAACAACACAACAGTCAAAATACCAAATTAGTGCACAAAAGAATTCAGGAACTTACTAATAAAAGAACAAGTACATCAACAGGCTGTCTAAAAACTAAAGATGGCAAAATCATAATAGAAAAAGATCAGATTCTACATGTATGGACAGATTATGTGAAAGACCTGTATAATGATAACAGAGAGGAACAGTATGCTATTAGTTTTAATAATGAAGGGCCAGAAATTTTAAAGATGGAGGTTCAAAATGTTCTTAAGCATATGAAAGCTGGCAAGACCCCCGGTGCAGATAACATCACAACAGAAATGATTAAAGCTTTAGAAGAATTTGGATTAGAGCAAGTCACTAGACTGCTGAACACATTATATGATACTGGAGATATTTCCATTGGCACCTTGCCGTCTTGACAGACGATAGTTTGTGCTTTAAAAAGGCATAATAACTTTTAACTATGGCGGTAGCGAGTGTGACTGATAAGGCCAATTTGCGCTGTAAATGTCCGTTCACAGTGGGTGCATCTGAACACGTGGTCATTTCCACCATCATGCACCATCTTACGTCTCAAACGCTTGGTGTGTGACTTTTCTGCAATAATTTTCTCCTTTGACTTTATTCCATTTCTGATATTTGCCCTCCATGCAACACGTTCAGCGGCGACTTGCTCCCAATGTGCATTATCAATGCCTGTATCAATCATGTCCCGCTTACACACATCTTTGTATCGTAGTAGAGGCCGACCCTGAGATCTCTTACCCATCTGTAATTCACCAAAAAAGATATCCTTTGGTATTCTACCATCATCCATCCTCCTAAGATGTCCTATCCATCTAAGTCTACGAAGACTGAGCATGGAATAAACTGTCACACAACCTGATCTTTCCAATACTTCAGTATTTGTGATTTTGTCTTGCCACTTAATACCAAGAATTCTTCGCAGACATCGCATATGAAAGCTGTTTAAATTTTTCTCTTGGTGTGAGTAAGTTGTCCAGGTTTCACTGCCATAGAGAAGAGTACTAAGGACACAGGCTTGATAGACAAGGACTTTTGTTTTGGCAGTAAGCTTCCTGTTCTCCCAGACTCTTTTTCTTAACCTGTTCATTGTTGTTGCTGCCTTACCAATCCGGATGTTGATTTCCTGATCTAGGGATAATTTGCTATTTACCACTGATCCTAGATATGTAAAATGGTCTACTATCTCTAGTTCGGCGTCGTCAATAAAGATTGATGGTACCCCATGTGCACCTTGTGACATAATCTGTGTCTTCTTTTTGCTAATTGTTAAACCAAATTCAGAACAAGCATTGGAGAATGCAGATAGTAGACATTGCAATTCTTCCTCAGAGTGGGTCGTAACTGCAGCATCATCTGCAAAAAGCAACTCTCTGATCAGTACACTCCTAATTTTGGTCTTAACCTTCAATCTCTGAGCATTGTAGAGGCCGCCATCTGAGCGTGAGTGAATGTATATACCACCATCCTGATCACGAAATGCATATTTCAGTAGAAGTGAAAAGTATATTCCAAAGAGGGTGGGAGCTAGTACACAACCTTGCTTAACTCCACTCTTGATTTCAAATTCTTCAGAAGTTGCACCATCAAACTTGATTATACCCTTCATGCCTGTGTGGAACGATTCCACAATGGACAGAAGAGTTGGTGGGCAGCCAATCTTCTTTAGTGCCTTGAACAGACCCTCACGACTGACCAAATCAAATGCCTTTGTGAGGTCGATGCAGGCAATAAACAGTGGTTGATTCTGTTCACGGCATTTTTCTTGCATTTGTCGCAATGAGAATATCATATCAGTGGTAGACCGGTTCTGTCGAAAGCCACACTGTGATTCGGGGTAGACTTGATCTCCTAGGACTTGAAGTCTGCGCAGAACAATTCTGGCAAATACTTTTCCAACAATACACAGAAGTGAGATACCCCTATAGTTGTTGCAGTCGCTCCGATCGCCCTTGTTCTTGTACAGTGTTATGATGCTTGAATCTTTGAAATCCTGTGGGACTTGTCCTTCACGCCAGCATAGCTCTATTAGCTGGTGGATCTGTATAGTGAGTGTGTCTTGCCCACTCCTGATAACCTCTATTGGAATCCCATCCTTACCTGGAGCATTGCCAGATGCAAGTTCATTTATAGCACACTTAACTTCTGTTATGGTGGGAAGTGTGCCCAGGTGGTCAAGAGTTGGTAGAGCTTCTATGGCGTTAAGGGCATCATCCGCTAGTTTGGTCTCACTTGAGTAAAGCTCCAAATAGTGCTCTAACCATCTGTCCATCTGCCGTTTCTTGTCAGTGATGATTTCTCCAGTCAAGGTTTTCAATGGTGCACTTCTTTTGATCACTGGACCACAGGCTTTCTTTATTCCTTCATACATGCTTCTTATGTCTCCCTTATCACTTGCGATTTGAATGGACTCACATAACTTGATCCAATAATCATTTGCACACTGCCTGGCAGCCTTTTGCACATCCTTCCTAGCTTGCCTTAGCTCACTCAGAGTGTTACGCGTTGGTCTTTCATTGTTTCTTAAGAGAGCTTTCTTCTTCTTATCAATCAAGGGCTGCAGAGTCTCGCTGTTGGCCGCAAACCAGTCCTGCCTCTTATGATCCACAGTGCCGTAAACCCCTACGGCAGTTTTATAAAGAGTTTCCTTAATTTGACCCCACTGTTCATTTACTGTACAATTTTCTGGTGTATCAGTGAAAGCGTCTTCAAGTTGCTGTTGAAACTGAAAGCACTTTTCAGGATCGTGAGTGTTAATAATATTAATCCTGGGGCTAGATTTGTGTTTAGCTGTGTAGATTCTCTTTGGTCTCAGTCTAACCCTTGCAACAACCAAAGAATGATCCGTATCACAGTCAGCACTGTGGTAACTACGAGTCAATGATATATGGTTCAGATGTTGTCTCCGTGTGATGATGAAGTCCAGCTGGTGCCAATGGCCGGATCTTGGATGTTTCCATGTGACCTTATGCATCTCTTTTGTTTTAAAAAAAGAGTTTGTAATACATAGGTCATTACTGGTGCAATGCTCCAGCAGCCTTTGCCCATTTTCATTCATGCGACCGATGTTGTATTTTCCAAGGGACACTGGCCATGAACTCGAGTCCTTGCCCACACGAGCATTGAAATCACCGAGCATATAAATGTAGTCAGATTTTGGAACTGCCTTGATCACGGAGTCTAACTCCTCATAGAACAAATCCTTCACATCATCAGAGGAATCGAGTGTCGGTGCATATGCAGTAATAATGGTGGCAAACCCACAAGAGGTTGCCAAGCGCAGGGACAATAGTCTTTCATTTCCTCCTGCTGGAATTTCAATCATTCCCAGTAGCGAATTCTTCACTGCAAAGCCCACACCGTGTTGCCTTTTTTCTGCCTGCCCTCTACCCTTCCAGAAAAAGGTGTAGTTGTTTTCCCTGAGTGACCCTTCCTCAGCGAGGCGAGTCTCCTGCAGGCCAGCAATATCAATGTTAAGACGATTGAGTTCGGCATCAATCACAGCCGTTTTTCTCACATCGTCAATATTGGTCAAGTTAGTGGAAAATCCTGGACACATGGTTCTCACGTTCCAGGTTGCAAGCCGTAGCTTGAGGTTTCTATTTTTATTTTTGTTTGTACCTGGTGCATTGGTTTTACAGCCTGCGATTCAGATTTTGTCCTAGCCCCAAGCACCCATTGAAGCAGGCAGGCTGTGGCGGATCAGCACCCAATTGGCTGGGGGCTGCCCAGCTTGAGGCGGGCGGTAGCTGATCAGTGACACCTATAGGTGTCTCCCACCGTCAGAGGCAACGCGTGGCGCCCCATGTCTACGCCAACTGACAAGGACTTATAACCCGTAACAGTTGCCTCTCGCTTTGATTCCGAGACCAGTTAAGACCAGGGATGGAGTTATTGCCTCTCCATAGCACAAAGCCTGGGCTAAAATATAGAGATCATGTGTTGCCCATGCAGCATGATCCCTCTCTCGGCCTGCCTAGTTCACTCCAGAGGAAAGGTAACACCCCTACATCTGGAACAAGACAAGCTGCAGAAGCTGCCGGATCAGCAAAGCAATGCTCTAACTGTCCGCCTGTCGGAGCTTCGATCCTAGACCAGTCGCCAACCAAGGCTTAGGGCCTGGTCTGCCCTGCCATGACAATTTTGTCTTTAGCTTGCATTTCCTCGCACCAGGGTAAGGCTTGTACCCTCCCAATTGCGCTCTTCCGCCCGAAGCCGTTGGCACAATGTGGGGTGTCGGGTTTGGTAAGCGCCGCCCAACGTTCGGCGCTAACAGAAACCAGGTAGTACCGTCTACTGTTATACGGTAGCTCAGTCATATCTGACTAAGACCTGACTGGACTGGAGATATACCTTCTGAATTATGTAATTCTGTATTTATTGCAATCCCAAAGAAATCAGGAACCTTAGAATGTGATCAACATAGAACAATTAGTATAATGAGTCACATCACAAAGATTTTGTTACGAATTATCATGCAAAGAGTGAGGAAGAAAATACAACCTGAAATAGGGGAAGAACAATGTGGGTTTGTAGAAGGAAAGGGTACAGTAAATGCTGTGTATATGCTGCGAACAGTTATTGAACGTGCTTTAGAAGTAAACAAGGATATACATCTTTGCTTTATTGACTACACAAAGGCTTTTGATAGAGTTAGACATGTCAACATTGTGGATATGCTTGCAGATCTACAAATTGATGGGAAAGACATTAGACTTATAAAAAACATATATTGGAAACAACAAGCTGCCATAAGGATTGATAATGAAGTAGGACAATATCAACCTATTAAGAGAGGTGTTAGGCAGGGATGTGTAATGTCTCCAGATCTTTTTTCCCTATACAGTGAAAATATTTTCAGAAATGTAGAAGGCCTAAATGGAATCAGCATTGGAGGACGAAACATAAATATTATTAGATATGCAAATGATACAGTATTGGTTGTAGACAATGCACAGGATCTGCAACAATTAGTAGGCGCTGTTGTTGTACACAGTGAGCAGCTGGGGTTGGAATTAAATTGTAGAAAGACACAGGTTATGGTCGTCACTAGGAAGAACGAAGTACCACAATGTAATATACAAGTAAATGGGAATATTCTTCAACAAGTGAATCGGTTCAATTATCTCGGAACAGTCATAACATCTGATGGCAGATGCCTTGAAGAGATTAGAACAAGAATCGCCATTGCGAAAGTAGCCTTTAGCAAGATGAAAAACATTCTGACCAATAAAATGATGTCAATTGAAACGAGAAAAAGAGTGTTGAGGGGATACATAGAGCCTGTTCTTTTGTATGGATGTGAAACTTGGACAATGAGCAGTCAAGCTGAAAAACATCTGATGGCTGCAGAAATGTGGTTTCTGAGGAAAATGCAAAGAATACCATGGACAGACAGAAAAACCAAAGACCAAGTACTACAAGAGACAAATGAAAATCGTAGATTGATTAGAGAAATTAGACGAAGACAGTCAAACTTTTTTGGACATGTTATGAGAAGAAATGGACTGGAGAACTTAGTGACAACTGGCAAGATCGAAGGGAACAGACCAAGAGGAAGACCGAGAGGAAAATACCTGGATGGCTTGGCCACATGGCATGGACGAGACAGGAACACTGAGCTGATCCACGACTCTGGTGATCGAGTGAAATGGCGAATCATGACCGCCCACGCTTTCCGGCATGGCACATGATTGATTGATTATATTCACTAATAAGAATGAAACAAAAATATTTCTTTGGTCATGTGATGAAAAGAGAGGCATTGGAGAACATCGTGACAACTGGAAAGATCAATGGGATGAGAAGTAAGACCAAGAGAAATTATGCTGGATGGATTGAGACATTGGCATGGAAGAATATCATCTGCTGAGCTGATACAGAACACCAAAGACCGAGATCCATGGAGCGCCATGAACGCCTACGCCAGATGGCAAGCACTCGATGATGATGACACGTTGGTATAACACAGAGAATATGATCGTATCATCAGTTCTGCAGACATATTGTCACATGATTTACGAGAGAAAAAAAGGTGGTTTATTATTCTTTTTTGCGATCGCTTGCTCGCTCTGAATTCATGCGTAGTCCATACACACTACTTCTAGTAGCGTTGGATTGAATTTTGCGTGTGTGTTGGCTTTCCCTATTACCAGTGTCCCTCGCCATCACAGGCTAACCCACTATCAACTTCAGAGGTACTTGTAATTTACATCCCCAAGTCAAGGACGAGAAGTCAACATTTTATTTACAACTTCCGGTTCAAAGAAAAAAAAACATAACATACCGGTGCCCAGCAGGACAAAGACCAGGTCAGCGCCGGTGACCACACTCCGGGTGACATCCGGGTTGTACTGCAGGCAGTGCGTGCTGTCGGTGCAGGCCTTGCCGTTCTTGATAGAGGGGTAGAGTTGCCGCAGTGAATGCAGCGGGACCTTCACGTAGGCCGAGCTTTGGGAAGCGTGGTAGTCGCCAAAAAGGAGCCCGGCGTTGTCGGCGTATGGGCCGATGGCCTGAATATGAAATGACATTTTCTGATAACAATCGTTAGAATAATAATAATAAACATTTAAATAAAACAATAGTGACAATAACATTAATAATAACAATAACAATAATAATTATATAATAATAATAATAATAATAATAATAATAATAATAATAATAAAACAATAATAACAATAATAACAATAACAAAGATAATAATAATAATAATAATAACAATATTAATACCAATAATATTATTAATAATAATGGTGATAATTGTGATGATGTTGATGATGATACTAATAATAATAACAACAATAATAATAACCACTATAAGTGAAATAATAATAATAAAAAAATAATAATCATGATGATGATAACAATAATATTACCAATAATAATAACAATAACAAAAGCAACAACAAAAATTATAATAATAAACATAATAATAATACTAAAATAGCAATAATAATATCAATAATAATAAAAATAACAATAATATTAATAAAATAATAATAAAACTAATAATATTAATAATAACAATAACAATAATACCAAGAATAATAATAATAATATTAATAATAACACAATAATAACATAACAAAGACAATAACGGTGATAATAATAATAATAATAATAATAATAATAATAATAATAAACACAATATTAATACCAATAATTTCTTCTTCAGCTTTCGGAGCCATTGTGATGATGTTGATGATGATACTAATAATAATAACAACAATAATAATAACCACAATAATTTAAATAATAATAATATTAAAAATAATAATCATGATGATGATAACAATAATATTACCAATAATAATAAAAATAACAAAAGAAACAACAAAAATTATAATAATAAAAATAATAATACTAATAAAATAACAAAAATAATATCAATAATAATAACAATAGCAATAACAATAATAAAATAATAATAAAACTAATAACAATAATAATAACAATAACCAATAAAGCAATAATAATAACAGTTATAATAACAATAACAATGAAAATGATAATAATAACAATAACAATAACATTAATAACAAAAATAATAATAACAATAATAATAACAATAATAATATAAGCAACCATAATAGAAGCAATCATAATAATAACAATCATATTTTTAACGCTAGCTATGAACTCATGCGTCGTCCATACACGTGGTACTATTCTAGTAGTTGCCACTACTATGGAGTGTACTGGACATAGTTTTGCGTGTGGATTAGCTTCTCTTATTACCAGTGTTCCTCGCCATATGCGAGTCCACTCCGACATCTGAAGTACTTGTATTTTACGTCCTCAAGTCAAGAACAATAACTCAACATTTTAGTCCAGTTGACCGGTGTATGGGTTTGTCACGATGTTCTTAATGATAATCGAGTGACATGGTCGTTGTCTAGGGTTTCGATGTTCCTTGTAAGTCACTATGGAGTGTAAGTAGATCTAGCCACCTGTCTCACAATGCAACTCACCCCAGTAGTACACATCCATCAGTCAGTGAACAAGATTGCTTTGGCGCACATATTCCTTTAATACAGAAAGAACACGGACGAACAGAACATAACTCTATATCCAGAAACAATATAATCCATAGAATATACATATCCTCCTCACAACTTAACACGCACACATCACTGCCTTCTCAAGGCCTGCTTAATCTCAAATTCACAGGACAGTTATCCAGCTTCTATCCACGGCTGGATCTCACACAATACAACCCACACACTTTGGGTTCAGGCCTCCATTCAAAACTCGGAGAACAACACAATCCCGAACTGAGCTCTACTTCTCACTCCGTTCCTATCCTTCGACTCCCGATCCGCTCGGAGTCCAAACATCAACTGTCCTCTCAAGTCCCTTGACTTCACACAACAATACACTGTCTCTCGCCCCATCCACCCTTGGGGTCTGCATCTACCCTCACCATTATTTCTCAGAGCTGGTTGTTTTTCTCGTAGCCCGGCTACAAGTCACTCACCTCAATGTCAATGACCCAGGCATATGTCAGGGTTGAACTCGCTATTAATAACACCATCACACATGAAGTTTAAAAGCAATCGTTCTTAACCATTCGGCTATGCTGACCTCCGATTTTGGGAATTATTATTAACATGTCTCATCATAACCGTATCTCATCTCATGACATGATACCATCATCTCATCTTATGACATCATATCATCATCTCGTCTCATCTCATGACATCGCATCATCATCACACCTCATCACATCATCATCTCATCACATAATCATCTCATCTCATTACATCTCATCATTATTTCATCTCATGACATCATATCATGATCACATCTCATCTGATGATATCACATCATCACATCTCATCTCATAATATCACATCACCATCTCGTCTCATCTCATGACATCACATCATCATCATATCTCATTTCATCACATCTCATCTCACCAAATCACATCTCATCTCATGACATCACACCGTCATCATATCATCTGATCGCATCACATAATCATCTCATCTCATTACAACACATCATCAACTCATTTCATCAGCATTTAATCTCCTCTAATCTCATGGAATTATCATCTCATCACATCATCACTTCATAATCTCATCACATCATCACCTGATCAAATCTCATCACATCACATCATCATCTCGTAGCATCATCATCTCATAGCATCATCATTCCATCACATGATCATCATCTCACCACCATCTCATCTCATCATCATTTAATCTCCTCCAATATCATGGCATCATCATCTCATCACCATCTCATCTCATCATCATTTAATCTCCTCTAATCTCATGGCATCATCATCTCATCACATCATCATCATCATCATCATCTCATCTTCAACCAATCTCATCTCATCATCTTATCATCATCTCATCTCTTATTATCATCTCATCTCATATCATGCCATCTCATCTCATCATGTTCCTCCTGTACTTTGCAGTGTCGAGGTGAAGTATAAACAGAGGGCGGGTGTCAGTTTATGGGCTTCATATATCTAGATTCCCTTAGACCCTGTTATCCTATGTGTCCATTGTTTACATGGTCAGTAGTATCGTCTGGTTCTATTTGGTCTCTATATATCATTGCGTGTTGTAGTGTACCGTCAGTTGGTAGCCTAGTTTATGCGGATGAACCAACACACGCGCTGTTTCCTAATGAAAGAAGAGAATATCATCTTGATCATGTTGAATAGATTAATCAGAAAGCTCTAATACGAACCGCTACGTTCTTGTAGGCTCCCTGTTTGAGTGGTAGGATATTATTAAGATTCTTGAGAAGCACAAAAGATTTAGCAGCGGCTTCCACAGCTAGGGCGACATGCTCTGGTGACTCAACCACGCTGTTGTTCAGTTGGGCAAAAGGGTTGTCATTTGGTGGGTCGAACTCTCCCAGTCTCATTCTGGTGTAAAACAGCGGTTTGACGCTCTCGCGGACTTTCTCTTCTGTGACTTTCTCTGTCTGACAGCTTCAACTGAAAACATAATTTAATTTAATGTGGATTTTCCCTATTTGAAAGATTCGATTGTGCAGCAAATTACAACTTAATGTAGGTTTTCGCTAATGAAAGATTTGACTGTGCAACAAATTACAACTTAATGTTGAGTTTCCCTATTTGAAAGGTTTGACTGCGCAACAAATTAACACTGAATGTAGGTTTTCCCCATTTGAAAGGTTCGACTGCGCAACAAATTAAAACTGAATGTAGGTTTTCCCCATTTGAAAGGTTCGACTGTGCAACAAATTACAACTTAATACGGGTTTTCCCTGTTTGGAAGATTAGACTGAGCAATAAATTACAACGTAATGTGCCTTTTCCTGTTTGACAGGTTAAACCTAGGAAAACATTATAACATGAAGAAGTATTTCCTTTACATGAGTGTGGTTAGTTGGTTAGTTGGTTGATTGATTGGCTGACTGGTTGGTTGTTTGGTTTATTGGTTGGTTGACTGGTTGGTTGGTATCTACATTTTTTGGCTAGCTGTTTGTTTGATCAGTTATTTGTTTGTTTGGTTATTTTATAACTTCCTCTATTTCTTTTTCCCTGTGAATTCTAAACAAAGACCTTTCTAGTTATAATATTCTCGGATTTTCTCAATGTATTCCCTCTCTAGTGCAAGTGTCTTGTCTTCACCTTTTGATGGATTGGTATTTGTCTAGTTCTCTCCAAGAGCTCCACATCGGTCATTCTGTCATACTAGCTTACTCTATTTTAACGCAGGCACCAATTATATCATGTTTGCAGTTAATTAGTAATTGTTCTAGTTTTTCTCCTTGTTTCTGATCATACAGTTGTAGTTATTAAACGTTAGAACTGAATATTCCAAGTTTGATACTTAGTTTAATTTCTGTTCATTTCCAAATGTTCCTAGTGTCATAAGAGATGCTCTAACCTTCTGTATTCTTATCCTGATATCTGTATCTGTTCTATCTCTTTGCCTACATTGCTACCTAAAGAGGTGCAAGATTCTCTCTCTCTTGACGTGAGGTGTAACCAGGTGAGATCAAGTTATCATTACCTCACATGTCTCTTTGAACAACAATCCCCTTCAAATTAACAGGATTATTAACTGATGTGTCCGTTAACGCTATTTTAATAACCACCTTTTGGCTAAGATCAAAGTGTAGATTTATCTAGATCTGGCTGAGGTGCAGAGACGGTCAACCAAACTGCAAACTCTAATCACTAAATCACTGTCCACTAACACTGGCAGTGGACCTTGGTGGATCGCAACGGGGTGAAAGGCACATAGTGGGACTAAAGAGCCCACCCACTGGGCCCACCCACCCATCCACACACCCCACCCACACACACACACACACACACACACACACACACACACACATAACTACCTCAAATGTTAAGGTCCAGTGAGTAGATCATATTTTAACAATAACATGTTTGTGTAAATTAGACTTAAATTTATCAACAGCAGGACAACTTTAGAAGTTAGATACATGTCCTTCACAGGACGCCGCATTCATCCCCATGTTTATGATTTACTAGGCCTTGTTACTTTCAGTATGTTTGCCATTGCTTTCTGAACGGCCGACGCTCATACCGTGGTTAACATCACAAGTGATCTGCTCCCGAATCACCTGGGCCGGCCTTTGAGCCTGGTATTTCTGCGTTGTGAAACTGCTTCCACTACCCCTACGCCACAAACGTCGACCTGTAAAGCGTTAAGGAAGTACAACAGAGCATTCACAAGAGCACTACCCTAGTGACATATATACGTTCTGGGCCTGGTATACACAAGAGCACTAACCTAGTGACATATATACGTTCTGGGCCTGGTATACAAAGGAGCACTAACCTAGTGACATATATACGTTCTGGGCCTGGTATACAAAAGAGCACTAACCTAATGACATATATACGTTCTGGGTCTATTATACAAAAGAGCACTAACCTAGTGACATATACACGTTCTGGGTCTGGTATACAAAAGAGCACTAACCTAGTGACATATATACGTTCTGGGCCTGGTATACACAAGTGCACTAACCTAGTGACATATATACGTTCACGGCCTGGTTGCTGCCAAGTTCGATGTTACAACCGGCGTTGACGGCTGCCGCAACTGCGTCCACGCTGTTGTGGACATAGTGATGCCGAGTGATGATGTTTTCAATGGCCGACTGGTCGCTGATGACGTACCCGGTGAAGTTCCACTCTTTTCTAAGAATGTCCGTTAGCAGCTGTTTGTGGGCGCAGGCCGGGATACCGTTCAGTCTGTGGGCAATATTTACAGTTAGCTGCATATCCTTAAGATCAAAATTTGTTGGGCATGTTATGAGAAGAAATGAATTGGAGAACTTGGTGACAACTGTCAAGATCGAAGGGAGGAGACCAAGGGGAAGACCAAGAAGTAAATACCTGGATGTCTTGGCCATGTGGCATGGTCGAGACAGAAATACGGAGTAGATCCACGACTCTGGTGATCGAGTGAGATGGCAAAACATGACTGCCCATGCTTATCGGCATGGCACGGTGATGGATAGATGGATGCATATCCTTTACCTCACGCCGCAGTCAACCCCTGCATTTTGTTGGATATTAGTGATTTCTAGACATGTTTACATTTAGTAGTTTGCCATTGCTTTCTGAACTAAAGGCAATCATATTAATGTATGAAAACCAGCGCAAAGCAGTTTTTTTTTAAATTGCCCGCAGCTGTGTTTCGAACGCGGTATGCGGATTGTGAATTAAGTTTAGAGCCCTTTCGCCACAGTGCACGCTGCAATACAGAAGGACTAAAATAGTACAATAGACTTACCAAAGTGGAGCTCATGGAGAGAACTAGACAAATAGCCGTGTGTCCACATGTGATGAATGGACGCTGGTACTGGGTAGGATATATACTAAGAACATTTCAAAATAGTATCACTAGAAAATCCTTTGTATGGAATCCACGAAGCGAAAGCAGTAGAGGAAGAGCTAAAGCACGGGCAGAAATTATTGGTTACAGAAATGAGTAATGTGGGGAGCTGCATGAGATACAAGGATAGGAGTGAGTTCGTTGAGGATCTATGCACTAAAGGAGGATACTTACGAAAAACGTATGATAGGCATTACCATGATCATCATCATCATCAGGCAGTTTTATTGTTGAACAAGACTCTCGTAACGGCCGACCAGATAGACCCTCGATCGTTTGTTAATTCCCCTGCTTATGCAAGTCTATATCAATTGTTTCTTTAATGTTGCATGTCTAATGTCGTGTTAACCGTTGTTGTACGTCTGTTGTCGTGTTGACCGTTCTTGTACGTCTATTGTCGTGTTGACTGTTGTTGTATGTCCACTGTCTTGACGACCATTGTTGTATGTCTAATGTTGTGATGACCGTTGTTGTTAATCCACCGTCGTTTTGACCGTTATTGTATGTCCACCGTCATATTGACCGTTGTTGCATGTCCACCATCGTGATGGCCGTTGTTGTATGTCCACAGTCGACAGATGTTCTCAATGTATGTTCTATCGACCATCAATGGCGTTTCCTAATCTCTGATTCACTGGTACTCGTATTCACTTGGTTCTCAACCTGAGCTTCACATTGTTGATTCTGTAATAACATTTGAGTCCTTCCTTTCTGTGCCGGCTGCAGCTATGTGTGTAGTTTATTATTAGTCGTATAAGTCGCTCTCCGTGTTTCCGATTCAATGTTATAATTAAATATTCTAAGTTGAATTGAGTTAAGTTCAGTCAAAAACTGACATCACAGTACTCGCAGCATTCCCATAGTGCTCCGTCCTTATCTTCAACAGCCAGCGAAGAGTCTCCATACTAATGGTACCAGTAGCAGTCTCATTTTGTGTCCGTCTGGCCTTTCCTGGGAGTCATACAGTCACTCCCCGCAGCACCACTCTCTCCCAGCCCTGACGATGTATCAGTTGCTCTGCAATATAGGTACGATTCCAAAGAGCTCCGGCCACATTTGCCAGCCCTATCATGAACCAATACCCACTATTGTAAGCTTGGAGCTAATGTTAATTTCTTTTCATTTCCACAAATTTCCTTATTCTATAAAAGCACCGGAAATGTTTAAATAGAAACAACAATGGCGTAAATTTCAATTGGATAAGCGCAAATACTTGGATAAACCTTAAAACTGGAACTTCTCTCTCTCTCTCTCTCTTTAAAAGACAAACAAGGCCTTAACATTTAGGCTCACCTGTTGTAGCTACACATCAAACTGAAGGTGCCAGCCTTAACACACTTTCTAAAGGCAGGTAAGAACGTCATACGCCAGTCGTGATCCGTCACCTGTGAGGCACACAAGTAGTATACTTAATTATTCAAGATTAAAGATCTCAGTCTCTGCCATTTATATTTAATCAACTTAATGTATACAGGGAATTGGGATAGCATAGTCCCTAGACGCTAGCCTGCTGACCTCGTAGTGATAGGTTTGAGTTTACATCTAGGCAGATTTTGTTACTTGACCTGGTCTTCCAGATCGTCCCAGCCCTAAACTGGTAAAATGAAATATATGTGGTAGTAAAGGCCTCTAGCGTGGTAGTGATCAGATTCACTCATCGAGTGCCGAATGTTCTAGAAATATCGGTCTGGAACCATATCCCCAGGGAGACAGGGTAGTGTGGTGGCTAGACAGTCACCTGCCTATTCGGGGATTTTGGGTTCTGCAGCTGAACGAGTTCGGAATGTCTTAGGGTCCCAGATCGACCGAGCCAAAGATGAACACCAATAAAGTCTTGGGAAGTAAAGAAAATATGTGTGATACCGACAACATCACCCACCGAGTGCTGATCTGTCTATAAAAGTATGGGTTTAGCACCATATACCCGGTGAGCCTTCAGATGTTTAAAAGTTCCCTATAACTTATTTATTGCATACCGAATTGGCTAACGGGTGCATGAAAGAGCTCGAATTATTATTTTTTTTTCCAGCGTTTCCATACTGTTTCAGGATATTGCGGTCAACATCAGCATCTTTCAGCTGTATGTTGATTCCCTATCTAAGATTACGCTCATCAGCACGCCACGACTTTCTGAGCGACCGGCTCGATACTCTCATAAGTCACTGGCGCGACTCGAATCACTTCCAATTCTCGTGCGCTCACGTCAACCACGAGAGTATTCGGGGTTACGGAGAAAGCTGCTAACTCCTCGACCAGGGAGACAGCTCGAATTATGATAAAGATATATTTAGAAAGTCTGTTAGTGAGCATAGTTTTGCAGAAAACACGGCACTGTATGATGATATTGATGTCATTCACTGACACCTTGCCATCTTGACCGACACTGGTTTGTTACCTTGTGCTTCAGAGATAATAACTAAACTCACGGTGGTAGCGTAGCGAATGTGACTGATCACACACCAATTCGCGCTGTACATATTCGTCCACAATAGATGCATGTGAACACATGGTATTTCCACCATCACGCGCCTTCTGACGTTTCACACGTTCAGTGTGTGACCTATCTGCAATAATTTTCTCCTTTGTTTTTATTCCATCTCTGATCTTTGCTCTTCACGCAACACGTTCATCGGCAACTTGCTTCCTAGGTGTAATATCAATGCCTGTATCAATCATGTCCCGCTTTACACACATCTGTGTAACGTAGTAGATGCTGACCGCGAGATCTCGTACCCATCTGTAATTCACCAAATATGATGCCCTTTGGCTATTGATCTACTGAATAAGGTTTTGTATTTTCTGGTAGTAACATATAGTGTATCTGTGCGTGCTTGTGTGTGTGTGTGTGTGTGTGTGTGTGTGCGTGTGTGTGTGTGTGCGTGTGTGTGTGTGCGTGTGTGTGCGTGCGTGCGTGTGTGTGTGTGTGTGTGTGTGTGTGTGTGTGTGTGTGTGTGTGTGTGTGTGTGTGACATGGTGGTAGTAGCAAATATAAAAGGCAAAGACCATATGCCAGGTCTAGCAAACCGGTTGGGAATTCACTTGATTCTAGAAAAATACTGCTCACGAATCATGGAGGAAATCGGACAGGAGCTGGTCACAGGCGCTGAAACTTCAATAACCTCTCCCCCACGACGCCTTTTCTCTGGGGCATGCCGGTGTGCTGGGGAATGATCAGGCGGACAGATTGGCTGGCTCGGCAAAACTTGGTGGAGTATTGATGCGTGACAAGGCAGACGTGGTTGCGGCCTTGTGGGAGCACATGTACACCTCGAAGGAGCAAATGGATCACCATAGTCTGGTAAGAATGAGGCAGCGAGGTGTGACGAGAGGATCTGGCCGACGCTCGACGCCCAGAAGAAAGGCGAGACGGACATATAATCAGATTGCTACTGGAACTATTAGTGTTAGAACTCTTCGCTGGCTGCTGAAGATGGGGACGGAGCGCTTATGGGAATGCGACGAATGCTGTGATGTTGATTCCTAAAACAATCAATCAATCAATCAATCATGGTTGTGGTCCATACCGTGATACAGAGTTCATGGGAACTTGGATACATGAAGCCTATAAACGAGCACTCTCAGGCTGTTTATGTTTCGCCTCGACGCCGCAAGGTACTAGAGGAATGAGATGAGATGAGACAGTAATACTGATTTAAAATTATAAATGAATAGTTTGATAATAAGAAGAAGAATATAAAGTGTAACTTACCTTTGCGTCAAAACTCTCCCGACCATTCTCTGGCCCTCCATGGACGTCGAAGTGCTTGCATCCTGCTGTGGCCTGGACATATCTCGTGTGGTTTCCTGGCAATGTCCACGTGACAATTTGCTTATCAAGGGTTCTTTTATATTAGTTCCTAATCTGCTCTAGGGTCATCATCTTCATTATCATCATCATTCATCATTGTCAATATCATCATCGTTTTGGAAACCGGTCACGTTGTTGATAGATATAATGCGTTTCATGTGTTGTTTAACACAGAAAACGGTCGCTTGTTGAAGTTAGCAGAAGCCATCATGATTAATCTGCATAGGCCAGTTTTATGCAAACAGAAAGACATGATGGCTAGTTTTAAATTACCATGGTAGACAATTGAAATTACTGTGCGAATATGTGTATATTTCAGCTTGACGGATTTATCTAGTTACTTTACTTTATGTTTTGTGAGTTCTGCAGTATGTACCTGACAAGATGCAGCGAAATATGCCAGCCAATAAATCTTGCAATATATTGTGCGTGTCCTCGTTACTCAAATATCATCGTCATTGGTCATCATCATTATCACCATCATCATAAAGGTCACCATCATCGTCATTATCACCATCATCATAAAGGTCACCATCATCGTCATTATCATCGTAATTATCATAGTCACTATCATCGTTGCCGGTCTCTGTGGCTAAGGGCTTGCGACCGCGGTTTGTGAGCCCGTATACCCGGGTTCGAAACACAGCTGTGCTGGATTTTTCGAAAAAGGTATAGGGGCCGGTCGTTCAGAAAGCAATGGCAAACTACTGAACGTAAAATTTGCCTAGTACATCAACAGCAGCTGAAAATGCTGGTGTTGACTGCAACGTCCCGTAAGGGATACGCAACAACAAATTTTTTTTATCATCGTCATTGTCATCATCAATATCATTAGCATGTACAGTGTCCACTTGGGACCTCTTTGTTTTTCGCCCTTATCGGATAGGAGTAAGCACTCCATCAACTACCATGGAGAACCGCACTAGGGCAGTGGTAGCGCACTTGCCTGGCAATCTGGCTATCATATGTTCGAATCCCCATAAACGCAGAGATGTTGCTATTGACTTTTGCTCCCGCATGGACACAGCCTACAATGGTAAGGAAGCAAAGGTTTCTGAAAGTTGTCATGGAATTTAAAATATAAGGTCTCTAAACGTTGTCTTTAATAAAACGGTCTCTGAAAGTTGTCTGGGATTTTAAAAAAGTCTCTGAAAGTTGTCTGGCAAGTAAAGGTCTCTGAAAGTTTTCTGGGATAAAAAAAGTCTCTGAAAGCTTTCTGGGATAAAAAGGTCTCTCAAAAATTTCTGGGATAAAAAGGTCTCTGAATGTTTTCTGGGATAAAAAGGTCTCTGAAAGTTGTCTGGGATAAAACGGCCTCTGAAAGTTGTCTGGGATAAAATGGTCTCTGAAAGTTGTCTGGGATAAAACGGCATCTGAAAGTTGTCTGGGATAAAATTGTCTCTGAAAGTTGTCTTTGAAACAAAGGTCTCTGAAAGTTGTCTTGGATAAAAAGGTCTCTGACAGTTGTCTTGGGTAAAAAGGTCTCTGAAAGTTGTCTGGGATAAAACGGTCTCTAAATGTTATCTGGGATTTTTTAAAAAGGTCTCTGAAAGTTGTCTGGGATAATAAATATCTTTGAAAGTTGTCCGGGAAGTAAAGGTCTCTGGAAATTTTCTAGGATAAAAAGGTCTCTGAACGTTTTCAGGGACAAGAAGGTCTCTGAAAGTTTTCTGTGATAAAAAGGTCTCTGAAAGTTTTCTGGGATAAAATTGTCTCTGAAAATTGTCTGAGAAGTAAAGGTCTCTGAAAGTTTTCTGAGATAGAAAGGTCTTTGAAAGTTTTCTGGAATAAAAAGGTCTCTGAAAGTTTTCTGGGATAAAAAGGTCTCTGAAAATTTTCTGGGATTAACAAGTCTCTGAAAGTTGTCTGGCAAGTAAAGGTCTCTGAAAGTTTTCTGGGATAAAAAGGTCTCTGAAAGTTTTCTGGGATAAAAATGTCTCTGAAAGTTGTCTGGGATAAAAAGGTCTCTGAAAGTTGTCTGGGATAAAACGGTCTCTGAAAGTTGTCTGGGATAAAACGGTCTCTGAAAGTTTTCTGGGATAAAACGGCCTCTGGAAGTTGTCTGGGATAAAACGGCCTCTGGAAGTTGTCTGGGATAAAACAGCCTCTGGAAGTTGTCTGGGATAAAACGGCCTCTGGAAGTTGTCTGGGATAAAACGGCCTCTGGAAGTTGTCTGGGATAAAACGGCCTCTGAAAGTTGTCTGGGATAAAACGGCCTCTGGAAGTTGTCTGGGATAAAACGGCCTCTGGAAGTTGTCTCGGATAAAACAGCCTCTGGAAGTTGTCTGGGATAAAGCGGCCTCTGGAAGTTGTCTGAGAAGTAAAAGCAGTCGTGGGGACATTGATCACATCACCTATGGAGTGCCGATTGGTGTATGACAAATGTATTTCTAACACCATACATTCAATATGTATCGAGGTGTGGGAAAGATTCCTTTACTATAACTGTATTCAGGAACTGGACACTTCAAATAGAGACTGACGCCTTATTTTTAAGTGACCCACTCCCTGCTGTAAACAGTAAGATATAATTATTTTTTTTTGCGTTTCCATCCTGTTTCAGGATATTGCGGTCAACATCAGCATCTCTCAGCTGTATGTTGATTCCTAGGCTAGATTACGTTCATCACCACGCCACAACTTTCTGAGCGACCGTCTCCATACTCTTATAAGTCACTGGCGCAGCTCGAACCGCTTCCGATTCTCAAGAGCTCACGTCAACCACGAGAGTATTATGGAGAAAACTGCTAACCCCTCAACAAGGGAGACCGGCCATATAAAATATAATAATCAGTTTTGAAATCTTTGAAGCACAATAACAGATTGCCTAGTGTTCATACTACAGATGGACACTCACCTTGTAACCCCTTCACATATACTGCTGCGAGCACGCCGCTGAGAAAGGGATCTTCACCGTAGGTTTCCTGAATATTTCAAACAGTAAAATGTCGCAAGTGGTGTAGATATTTGTGTTCCTGAATGGTAATGCTTTCTACTTTTATCGTGGTTAAAATTATATAAGAGTTAAGCAGGCAAGGTAGGCAGGTAGGTAGGTAGGTAGGTAGGTAGGTGTCGGTTGGCAGACAGGTTAGCAGGAAGGCAACATGTATTTACGTAGGTAGGTAAGTAGGTAGGTAGGTAGGTAGGTAGGTAGGTAGGCAGGCAGGCAGGCACCTAGACAAGCAGGTTGGTAGATTTGGATGTAATTTTATATCGTCTGTTGCGTCATATGTTTGTAGTTAGTTAAGCAAGTAGTTAGATAGGTAGAACTCTATCTATCTATCTATCTATCTATCTATCTATCTATCTATCTATCTATCTATCTATCTATCTATCTATCTATCTATCTATTTATTTATTTATATACCTACCTACCTACCTATCTATCTATCTATCTATCTATCTATCAATCTATCTGTCTATCTATCTATCTTTCTATCTTTCTATCTATCTATCTATCTTTCTATCTTTCTATCTATCTATCTATCTATCTATCTATCTATCTATCTATCTATCCAACTATCCATCCAACTATCCATGTAACCATCCACCTATTCATCCAACAATCCATCCAACCATCCACCCATCCACTCATACATCCAGTCTTCCATTTATCCATCCATCCATGCACCCAAACAAATCCACCCACAAACTCATCCACCCATAAATTCATCCTAGCACCCACCTACTCAAACCCATCCACCCACCTATCCATTTATACATTCATCTTTCCACCCACCCAAACCCATCCACCCACAAAGCCACCCACCTATCAATGCATTCATTCATCCTTCCATACACCACCCACCCACCCAAACCCACCCACTCACCCATCCATCCCTACCTATCTTCTCAAAACCCACCCATCCACTCGTCCATTCATCCAACGATCCACCCACCCATCCAAACCTAGCTACCGAAAAGAACCCCCACCCATCCATTCGTCCATTCATCCAACCTTCCACACACCCAAATCCATCCACCCACAAACCCACCCATCCATTCATCCTTCCAATTATCCACCCACCTGTCACAGATTACCGACAGGTTAAGGATCCCATGATATATCAAAACATAAAATTGCTTATGTTACAGAGGATGGCAAGTTATTGACTTTTAGATCAGGAAAACAAACGATCGCTTTTTTACTCCAAGATCAAAACAGATGCCGCGTGTTTGTTGGGAGACAGGCGACAGAAAACGACGATCTTAAACCCTTTGAACACCGGCAGAGGGAATCACGATAAACACTATTTACAAACCTTTGAATGGGAAACGAGAGTCACGAATCATGCTGTTTCACAACCCCATTAAACAACGAAGACGTAGTTATGATAAAAACTACCAGATGTCTTTTGAAGTAACGGAGAAACGAATGTCCGTGGTCCGAAGAAAAGAGTGGATAATCATTGATGTCCCGAAATGGACCGTTATCAAGGAGAATTTTGGTTGTTGTTGTATAAAATCAAAAGACTGGTGAAGAGGACAGGGGAATATCTTGGTGGACTGTGCAGTGAAATTATACAGAGCCAAAGTATAAATGGTCTGGATATTCAAGTTTACTTTAGTGTGCTACGAGTCTTCCAGGAGAGAAAGTGTTGAATTATTCTGGAGCTAGTAGAAAAGGGATTTAAGATGTTCCGCGTTGATTGAAGGCAACGAACATCTGTACTTAATGTGCATATGTATTCCCGATTCAGCCGAGGATAGTTATAAGGTAGTTATGGTGTAGAGTAGAACTCTAGCATAGTGTATTTTAGTGTGTGACCGTAATATTGAGTGTCGGCCGAATTTAGCTGAGAAGTAACTTAGTGGATTGAGTAAGGTGTCAGGGCACTCGATAGTATGAGTACTAGTATAATAGAGGATAGGTCTAGATAGGAGATTCTAGTGTAGGTGGTACTAGGATTTCTAAAGTTTCCTATGACTTTTCCTTCTTTTACCTTGTCTTAAGTTATGTGAAGAACTACTATGCCTTATGGTCAGAAGATCATTTCTCTGAATCTATAGAAGTTATAACTGATAATGGCCACTAGCCTACTCTCACTTCTAATAAGTCTGAGTTAGGTTGATCTCACAAGGTACTGTATATTCGACAGGTTCCACTGAACTCCACTGAACTCCACTGAACTCCGCTAATTCCACTACACTGGAATTGTAATAGCTACACCCATATAAGAAGGGACATTACCATAGTTGGGTGCAGTGATCAATATCCTCAAGATTTAAGTCTTGTATCAACCTAAGGTCAACCAGTTCTAAAAGTAACGGCATAATAAGTCTGTCCTGATAGGATACTGACAGCAGAAGATATGGTCAACTCCACATAGAACGGACTAGCAATATGGTCACATGAACATAAGATAAATACAAACAAACTGTAATACCAGAACTTTTCCTCTGAGGAATAGAACATTCTTGGACTTTAATACAAAAAGTGTGTCAGTATAATATATACGCAGGGCTGTGATTAGTCCTACATCCATAGACAATAATTCATTAACTATATCGGATGTGTAAACATTCCCTGGATTTAAAAACAAAACATTCATAATATTGGATATTGCAACCGGAAAGACATTACATATAAAAAACACGCTGTTGTGAAAATACATTGTATTTCAAAAGTCAAGGATATTGTGAAGACATCAGCATCATCAGTCAGAGAGAAACTACACTGGGTGAGAGTAAAACAGTTCTGTGCTGTGGTGACAATATAAGGCCGTTGCATGATGAAAATGTGATGTGGATCTTAGAGTGTCACTCTTATCTCACATACACGATAGAACACACCATCAATGTCTTTACATACACTCTATACACACCCATGACACTTTTATTCAATAAATAATGTTAGTATTTATTGGAGGACAGTGTTGTGTGGGTATGTTCTGAAGGAAAGTGAAGAGGGGTATGGCATTGCGATAAGAGAGAGAGAGAGAGAGAGAGAGAGAGAGAGAGAGAGAGAGAGAGAGAGAGAGAGAGAGAGAGAGAGATAGTGAATAGAATACTGGAACTGGGATGTGTAGACAAAGGTCTGGCAATAGATCCAACATTGGAAAAAGGGAAGTTGAAGTGTGCTTGTTGATTCTACTGTCCCCCCAGAGACGACAAGCGACACCATCCAAACCCATACACCTTCAAACCTACCCACCCACCCATCCATTCGTCCATCTATCCATGCACCCACTACACATCCACCCATCCACTAATCCACTCATCCACCCAGCCCTCCTCACTCTCTCATTTCATACCTCAATCCTGCCCCAGCGGGGATCCCTGACAATGTTGATGACCGGGCTGAAACAGCTGGCCCCCGTGTGGCTGGCGAAGATCCCCCTCTTCACGAAGTCGTTGTGCTTGCCCCTGACCTCCTTTCCTATGGCGGTGGCCACTCTGAACATCAGACTCGGACTGTCGTGCATAAAATAAACTTCATCTCATTAAATAATTCAGTGTCATGGTATTATAAATCGTCTTATTCAAATTTCCCGAAATAGCTACGGGCTTAATCATCAAAATATAGTTTAAATATCAATACGGTAGTTTTCCCTTTATAACCTGTAATTTGATGTATAATAAACCATTTCTGCTACCATATTAACAAATGTTAATCCCTACAATCTGACGACCCCAAACGACGATAGCGCCTCGGTGGTTTAACACATTAACTTCGACAAACTACAAAACACATCCGTAAACTATGACATTATTCATCTGCATCATTTGCCATGCAGATAAGCGTGGGGCAATCATGTTTCCCCAATTTACACGATCACCATATTCGTCGGTCAGCTCATACCGTGTCCTAAAAATCTTGACTATCTACGTCTAATTACTCTAATCAGTTTTCGATTTTCGTTTGCCTCTTGCAGGACTCGTTCATTGGTTTTTCTGTCTGCCCATTGTATTCTTTGCATTTTCCTCAGAAACCATGTCTCCACTGCCATTAGATGTTTTTAAGCTTGTCTGCTCATTGTTCATGTCCCACATCCATACATTAGCAGTTCGACACACTTTTTCACGTTATCATTGACATCTTTTTAGTGGTCAGTATGGTTTCTATCTCTCAAAACACCACCGTCGCCATAGAATATCTTGTTCTAATCTTTTCAAGGCACCTCCCATCAGATGTTATGATTCCTCCTGTTTCTGCACCAAACAATAATGTAAAGTATTAACTGGAGCCAGGACAAAGTTAACGGGACCAAATTGATATGTAACATTCAATAATTTGGAGCTCAGGAACAGGACCCAAAAAAACCCAACATATCAGGAGGTGATAAAAAGATGTTATGACTGAAGGCACATCATAAGCCAGGTCTATCACCCACCATAGCTGTGGAATGTGGACAAAATAATTAATGCAACAATTACCTGAAGGTGGACGACAAGCCAATGGCTTCAGGAAAGGCTGTAGCGTTTTCTTGGGCCCTGGCCACCCCGCTGACACATTCTGCAACCCATTGATACTCTCCGATGCCTGGAATAGTCACAGGAAATGCACACTGGCTTGGCTTGTCATCCAACAATTTGCTGTTACTAACACCACCATCACTACTACTACTACTACTACTACTACTACTACTACTACTACTACTACTACTACTACTACTACTACTACTACTACTACTACTACAACAACAACTACTACTACTACTATTACTACTACTACTACTACTACTCCTACTACTACTACTACTACTACCACTACTACTATTACTACTACTACTACTACTACTACTACTACTACTACTACTACTACTACTATAGTTGCTGCTGTGTCAAACGGTTCTGCTTACATTACTGCTACAGAAATTACCACTAAACCTAATGCATATCACAATTAACACAACTACTATTACTATTACTCCTACTGCTACTACTACTACTACTACTACTACTACTACTACTACTACTACTACTACTACTGCTGCTACTACTACTACTACTACTACTACTTGTGCTACTGCAGTTACTACTGTCATTACTACAATAACAATTAATACAACTACTACTACTTTTACAGTGTGCACTACCATTTCTTTTTATTTTATACTTGTCCTTTACTGAAAACTGCGACTACTCTCAACCCCTGTTAGATATATGTCATTTATTAGATACATGTCTTTTACTAGGCGCATTGTGATTTACTAGGCAATTTATGATTTACTAGGCAATTTGCGCTTTACTGAGCAATTTTATGTTCAATAGTCTTTCACAGTCTTCTAGATGAGACGTTAACATTCATGTCAATTTGACAGGAAAGCTCATACTCGTTACATCTTTCAGCCAAACCGACCTCCACTACTACAATTACAGTTACTATGCTGGTCCCTTCCGGTCTTGACAGACGATATTTTGCTACATTGTGCTTCAAATAAGGCATAACAACCGCTCCAAAGGACAAAACATGGGCTAAATTGTTGAAACATTGGGCGCTAACAGAATGCAGTTAGTACGTCTACTGTCATACGGTAGCTCAGCCATGTCCGACTGAAACCTGAGTAAATTTTGTTTCTTTCGTTCGCTTTTCGTTGGTATTTTTTTTTAAATTTGGCATATCCTTTTTAACAGGACATTGCAGTCAACACCAGCATTTCTGCCGGTGTGATCTCTTGGCAAATTCACGTTCACTTCCCACTTCCACTTCCAATTTTCAAAACAAAAATTCCAAATTCGTCCTCGTCTAACCTGCTTCATCAGCTGTGGTTATTATTGAGGATCGTGGTGTTTGTGGGTTTATTCACCCTAATTCTTGTCTTGTGAGTCCTATCTCGGACTGGTTATGTAGCTTTTGTGTCTGTGACGTCAGCAGTTGTCGGCGGCTATCCTTTGTGCTCTTCTGTTGTTGTGGTTTTCTTTGTTGGTGTAGGCTCCTGGCTCGTCTGGCTGCAGTCCTTATAAGGACTTTTCGTAATCCCCCTCCAGCTGGGGGATCGGTCCGTGGCTGTCCTTTGTGCATGTTTCATCTTGTTTTCTTTGGTGGTGCAGGCTCCTTGCTTTATTGGTTGCAGTCCTTAAAAGGACTTTGTATTTGGTCTTTTTTTCTCCTTTATTGTGTATTTTCTGTAGGAGCTTATCGACGTTTTCATTTTCCTCCTTGTGCCTGTTTTCACTGTTGCGTTGCGATACTGCTGCCTAAAGTTTTCTTCCTCCGTGGTCAGCCATGGGACGATCTTACCGTCATCTATATAGTACTCGAAGTCGTTCTCACGGCGTAGAGTACTACTGGGTATACCATCGGTTTTCCCCGGAGTTTCTTAGGCTTCTTCTTTTTCTTTTTCTTCCCAGCGCCTTCTGAATTCCTCGCGCTTGAGTTCCTCCTTGTCGACTGGGTATTCTGTGCCTCCTTCAGAGATCCGACGGCTATAGTAGTTCCCTCTTGGGCGTTGTGGTTGGGCTGCTGGCTTCAGCTTGCGGTTCAGGCTCGGTCTCTTGGTTTTCTTCTTGCGTTTCTCTGTGAGTTCTTGTGTGGCTTCTGTTAATTTGTTTTGAAAGAGTCCATTTCAGCTCTATGCAATTCTCTTTCGGTCTTGATCATTTGTAGGATTTCTTCGTTCTCCTTTCTTCGTCTCAGCCATGCGCTGAATCTCTTGTTTGATGTCGAGCTGGATTTCTTTCATGTCGGCCAGCAGCTTCTCATTATCGCTGGTCGGAGACGTCGTCAGCAGTGCCTTGACTTGCTTCTTCAACTCGTCTATCTGCTTTTGAAGTTGATCTCTTTCAGCTTGTGCTATACCCGTGGCTGTCTCGCCCCTCTGCATTGCTTCCTTGAATGGTGTCTTTGTGATGATGGCGATCTTTAAGACGTCTCTGTGTCTCTGCAGGTACGGACAGCCCAGGTATCTGGCTCCATGTTTGCCCAGGCAGTTGGCGCACTTTCTTTTGTTGTTGGGTGCTCGGAAGTCCGTGTCCAGCTTGGCCAGCGGACACTCCTTGAAGGCGTGGTGATCGGCGCAGTATCGGCATATTTCCGTCTTGCTGCGACACTTAGCTCTACTGTGGCCGGCCTTCTGACATCTGGAACATTGCGTGATTCTTGGTATGTATCTCTCTGGTTGCTGTATTCTCTTTTTGAATGATGCTGTGGTCGGCATCTCGCTGCCCTCCGACGTCACTACTGCCAAGGTTGTAGGTACCTTGGAGTAGGTGAGAAGCCGCTCCGCCTTCAAGAATCGTATGTGAAGATTCTCTTCACGTAGCTGCTTCAGGATTTCTTCATCTGTCAGCTCCACAGGAATCCGCTTGACAACCCATCGGACTGTTTTCGAGTCGGTGTTTCCGACTCTGGTGTCTTTCTCCTCCTTCTCTGCTGTCTTGGTTGACTGTGTTGGGCTGTTAATCTTCTCCCTCGTAGTAGCTTCAGTGATGGCTGTAATATCAGGCTCTTTGATGCAGCTAGCAGGTGGGCTCTCGACGTTCTTCTTCTTGGTGTCGGCTCCCACGATGCACATCTTGGCAACAGCGTGTTTCTTGTTGGATTTTCCACGTGACATTTTCCCGCTGATCAGGCTTCTTGACAGAATAATGCGACTTGACTTGTTAGCGCTCGCAGTGCGAATGCAAATTCACGTTCAGTAGTTTGCCATTGCTTTATGAATGGCAGATACCAAAGCAAAACCAACGTAATGTTGTCAAATCGTGTGTATCTGTGTTTCGAACGCGGGTATACGGGATTACGAACCGCGTCCGTAAGCTCTTCGCCACGGAGCGCGGACTCAGTAAATTACATGTACTAATAATAATAATGATAATATGAGTACAACAATGTGGATCTATGTATTAAAATAGTTACCGAGACGAGCAATAGCGGGCGCCGGACCGCCATAATCCCCAGCCCCTCCTCGGGCCATCTGTATCTGCATCTCATCAAGGGTCAGCCTGGACACCAGATCATTGACCCGGGCCTCGAATGATAGGGCAGTGTTCTGGAAAGGATATGTCGGATCGGCCTGGACCTGGTTCCAGGAACACAGGAACAGTGCAAGGAACACGCACAGAGGAACCATTGTGTTAGGGTTCCGATCTGAGTCGACTTCTGTGCAAAACATGAAAAACATACAAGTAGCATAATGGTATATATTCTTCAGTGTATAAATATACTACTACTACTACTACTACTACTACTACTACTACTACTACTACTACTACTACTACTACTACTACTACTACTACTACAACTACTACTACTACTACCAGCATACTACAAGATGTTGCATAATTTAAAAGATACTACTACCAGATGAACACCAATACATTTGGAGCCAGGAAAGAATCGCAGACTATGGAACTAGCAAAAGACCAAGTACCGGATGAGCAGATTATATTCAGGGTATACCTCTCGAAGGCGCAGTTCAGGCGAGGTATTTGAGTGTAGACCGAAAACATTAACTCCGGCCTTCACTTATCTGCAGAAGGTCGATCACAAGCTATTGTTCCTTCCTGAATAGAATAGCTGCATATCCTTTATAGGACGTAGCAGTCGGCCCCAGCATTGATTGGCTGTTTGTGATTTCTTGGCAAGCTTACGTTCAGTAGTTTGCCATTGCTTTCTGAGCGACCGGCACTCATACCATTGTATGAAAACCAACGTTAGGTGGTCGGCTTACATATCACCCGCAGTTGTGTTTTGAACGTGGTATGCGGGATTACGAATTGGGTCTGTAACCCACTCGCCGCAGAATATATTAATATTATGATCTTAAATAGGAGGTCATGTCGCTTAAACGTCGACAGGGTCGACTTCATTGCACCGGGTTTTATCCAATTTGGCTCAGTCTTTTTCCGCATCGGGGGCTGCCAAAGGCGTCACACAAAGCACGAACTCCGTAGCTCCGGCGACGACCCCCAGGAGTATCCGAAACAATGCACTCGTGAAGCTAAGGATGCGGCCCAGAATGGAACCCAAGACCTTCGGAGCCCGAGTCAGATGGCTTGGCTACTTCGCCACGGAGACTCCCTCATAGTCGAACAGATAAGAGGGCTTGCTCTTTAACTTCCGGTGTGCTGATGCCAAGGTAGCGGGTTCAGCCTCTACACCGGTTAGCTGGACTAAAATCTTGACTTCTAGTCTTTGACTTCGGTACTTGAAAAAGAAGTTCCTCAGAAGTCGAAGTGGATTCACCTGATGGCGAGAGATTGTGGCGAAAGCCTTGGCCTGCCCATTAAATCTTGCTAAAAGGAAACAGAGGATAGTAGAATAACATTATATAGCTGTTTGCAGGTTACCATAAAACATTTACTAGTAAATAATACTAGTTTAGCTTACAGGGTTTTATGTAGTTTGGTCGAACAGAGACAACCAAGCAAAGTGGCCAGGTTAGCCGAAGTGCCAAATAGGCTACAGTCTTCCGGCTAGTACCTCGTGAAACAGCCAACTCAGCCGGTCGACATTTTGAACTCTACAGCTAAAAAGCGAGACAGAAAATATTGAATATATCATCAGTGGTTGCATTGCACCACAAGTGTTTAATATTAAGGCCGGTTGAGGTATAGAGGTCGGCAGATTCTAAAACTGGATTGTTGTGTCACCAGCAACGCCATCATTGCCACACTCATCACGAGAAACTACCAAATAACCTAATAATAATAGTCTACAAATTCATAGGACTAAACTTAGCTGCCAGAGAGCAGCAACAAAACCTGTGATTGTTTTTTTAATACCAGCCCAGAGTTGCCAGTAGACTTTCGGGGAGAACACAGTTCAACAAACTTTTGGACTAACCAATAAATAAGAAGAAAAGACAATAACATTATTTATATACCAGGTACTAGTCACAGTGCCATCCTCAAGACAAATCGTAGTGGACCAGCACCACAAGAAGCGAAGCAGCAGCTAGTACAGACGATCTTGGGACGAGGAGAGCAGCAGCTGAGTGCCTGGCAACCCACTTCCTATGGCAGGAGACCAACATCGGACCCTCGCATCACTAATATCTTACAGTGATTACACTGAGCATATTGGCTCAATAAACTAATAATAAAAGTATTATTCAAGACTCAAATAGAAAAAAAACAAAATCAAGATTATATAAATTAAAACACATGTGTGTAGTTGTGAACTTTCTAACAAATGACTCTGTCATCAATTTAGACATAGCTATTGAGTGACTGAGCGAAATATTGTTCTATATTTATCTATATAGTCTTGTCTGTCTCCTTGTGTTGAGACAGTGCAAGACTTGGGGGATTTTATTTTTCTTCTCAGGCACATGTAGCAGGATAAATAGGTCTGCAATCTATATTTAAAGTATTGCTGTCAACCTTACTTTCCTTAGCCTGGTCATTGTTAGAATACCTGATCATTTCCTGGGGCGATAATTCCATACGGTCCAAATTCACGAGCCTTTTGATCTTGTCTTCGGCAGTGAATAGTCTTTCTATTTCCGAAAGTCTTATTGTCGCTACTTTGAAAGTGAATTCTATCAAATAGCTAGCGCTACGCTACAGGGACACCGGTAATAAGGAAAGCTAATCCACACGCAAATTCAGCCCAGTGCACTCCCCAGTAGTGGCAACTGCTGGAAGTAGTAACATGTGTATGGACTATGCTTGAGTTGAAAGCTGGCGAAAGCACACCACATAAAACAACTGATCTGAAATGACCAGTTACCTTCCTCAACTTCTACAATGAAACCCCTGTAGTGTCATTTCTGCAAGACTGGGTCGTCCGCTGCGTCGTGTCCATGTTCCAAAGATAATCACTCATCGCCTACAAACCGTGAATTGAACTCAATCCTCGATGCCAGATAACCATTGTGCTAACCACTATAGCAGTAGGTGTCTTCTAAACACTGTCATCCACAGCTGTCTATCTCCTGTACTGTCAATCATTTCTGATACCGATGTTCATCCGCAACATGTTGCCAATTTTTCCAGTATCTTCTCTCTTGGATTTATCCTGCTTCTCTTACCCTCCAAGTTTTCCCTGGTCTCGACGTGTTCTAACTATCTCTTCCTCGTGCCATGCAAAGAATGCTGACAGTTCTTCTTATGATATAAGTAACCAGTTCTCTTTACGAGTTAACGTCTTTAAAGATATCATAGTTTTGCTACTTACCTGACTTTTTCGCTTGTATTTTGCTTATATTGTTGGACTAATAATTTACTTGTTATTACAATAATTGTTGTATTTACCTGATACGGCAGTAGTTGCTCTTTGTAAACAAATATTCTTCACTTAATGTGCAACTAAATACGCCTGCTGCCGGATCTCGCTCTTTCACGGGCTGCAGGTTATCCAGTATTTAAATATCTTCTTTTTATAAGATCCTTAAATATTATCGCACAGTCTAAAACGCTGACAGATTAGATTTTGTTTTCGCGCGATAAAATACGTGACAGATCAGGTCATATACAACATGCAAAACAGTGACAAAACATTCGTGCAGGACGTGTGCTTTCGATTTTGTGTGTACACACACTGGTTTCCATGGAAGCTCCTTGGAATCTTTGTCGTTGAAAAGGAATGTTTATGCCAGTTTGTCCAAAAGGTCATCTGGTGCTAAGTCGTAGCATAATATCACTTGGTAAGGCACAGATTTTTGGGAACGTTGTGAGGAGAAGTATACGTGAGAACATAGTTATAGCAGTTAAACGTGATCGAAACAGAGCAAGAAGAAGACAAGAAGAAAGATACCTGGATGGCTTGGCCACGTAACTTAAATAAATGTCATAGGATGATTAATTTTAAGCGAATTCCCATATCTGCCATAGGCATATATATAGCCGAAATGTTGTCATTGCAAAATGATGTATGAATTAAAATATCAGCACAGCAGTTTTTACTTTGCCGGACTCTGTGGCCAAAGGCTTGCGAACGCGGTTTGTGAGCCGGGTACCAGGCGTTCGAAACTCAACCGCGACCGATTTGTGCAGCAGACCGTGTCGCGTTGTTATAACGTGTTGGTATGAGAGCCGGTCGTTCAGAAATCAATGGCAAACTACTGAACGTAAAAATTTGCCTAGTACATCAAAAGCAGCTGACAAATGCTGGAGTTGACTGCAGCGTCCTGCAAGGGATATGCAACATTAAAAAAAAAGTTTTTCCTTCAGAAAAAGTTAGGTGCATATCCTTTACAGGACGTAGTAGTCAACCCCAGCATTGTTTGGCTTAGTTTGCCATTGCTTTCTGAAAGACCGGCGCCCATACCATTTTATACAAAACCTAATACAAGGCGTTCTGCTGCCAAACCGCACGCAAGTGTGTTTCGAACGCGGTATGCGAGATTACGAAAGGCGTCTTTAACGCCTTCGCCATGGAGCAACCTCCTTTAATTTGATATATAATACAACATGTCTGTTAACATTTTAACACATTTTAGGTCATAGCTGTGACACCTACTTCCCATTTTCCGCCATCCGTTTGTGTTAGGTCCAAGCCTACTTGTTATTTGTTACTGAATCAGTTAATAGGGACAGGAACAGAGATCTGATCCCAGAATCTTGTGATGGTGTGACATGGTGAACCGTGGACGCCCACGCTTAAGGGGAAGCAAAGAAAAGTAACCTGTAACCTTGCATGCAGGATGTGAATGTGGACTAAGGAGGCTTCACCTATGTGCTAACCAGACCTAAGGGAACGCAAAGAATATTAACTTTGCAAGGGGCACGTTGATAGTGTGTATGAGATACATCAAAGCTTTGCCAACGATTGCGGACAGGCTCAATGTGCTTCAGACTAAGTCATGTCTTCTTGTGGCCGCGGATAAGGAATATCCCATGCGTGAAGCCCTGGACACAGATCTTCTTCTTCTTCTTCTTCTTCTTCTTCTTCTTCTTCTTCTTCTTCTCTTCTTCTTCTTCAGCGTTCCGAGCCATTGAGGTTCTTTGCTGCAGATATAATCCGTCTCCATTCGTCTCTCTGGTGGACCTTCTCTTGCCAGTCGTTGATTCCAAGTGCTTGTAGGTCTGTATATGTATTATCTCTCCACCGTCTTCTTGGTCTACCTCGGGGTCTACGGTAATTTATTTCCTGAGCCTGGTCACAGATAAGGGTCAGATATTGATAAGAGGAATATGATGGATGGCTCAGGCAGAGGACACAATCATAGAAGTGTGCATGCTTGAAAACATTGGGAGAGGAGAGGATTCCAGAGGAAATGTAAAACCTGGGCAGGATCACGACCATACTTGGTCGGGAGTGTAGGAATTGGCCAGCAGGCAGCGCTGAATGAGAGTTGCAAAAATTGATTCGCGACAATTCGCGCCCAGGTGATGTAATCATCTTCACGGATGACTGTGCTAAGAAGCAAAAGAATTGCCTGTGGGGTGTATAGAGAAGATTAATGGACAGTGTCTACTGTAAGAGAGCCTGGTATATGATACCACAACATCTAGTTTGAGAATGGAGTTTTGTTTAGTTTAGTCGATGGATCAACATCACGGCACACGGGTGTAACCCATAAGTGCTCCGTTCTCCCCCTAACTCAAACCTGAATTTGGAGAAACTCAGCTCAGTGCACGAGCTCCGTAGCATCGGCGAGGATCCTGAAATACTTTGGGTAGATTTTTAACTTGAAATTTTCCCGGGCAGCGCCGTTAGGCTACTCTTTTTCGATTTCCAACTGCCAAGGGATTTTTCACATGCGCAACAATACACACGGGCGTCCGATCTCACTACCCAGAGACCAGGGGAAATTTTATTACTAGAAGTCCACGTGAAAAATCCCGGTCCTCACCGGGGCTTGAACCCGGGACCTCCAGCACTCGAGGCGGACACCATACCTCGAGACTACGCAGCCCATGAGAATGGAGGTGGAGGAAGTCTCTTCTGTGTTCCGCTGGCTGATGGATACACAGCACACAGATACTGTGATTGTAACGGACTATCAGAACATGCTGAGCAGGGTTTAAACCGGCGTGCTTCGTGCAGTGTGGCATGTGTCAATTTAAAAATCTAAGATAGAGAGCATCCTTTGTGTCTTTTTACAGGACATGATGGTATGTTGGGAAATGAGCAGGCAGACAAATTGGCTGGATCTTCACCTCCGTGTAGAGTTTTGGTGCACGATGGCAGACGTGTTTACGGCTCTTTGGGATTGTGTGTTTAAATTTAAAAGACTTCATCATTTCCTGGACAGAATGGTGCTGCAGGGAGTGACCAGAGGATCTGACCGACACGCAGATCTCCAAGAAATGGCCAGATGGACCACATAATAATTTTGCAGCTGGTGCCATTAGTATTGGCACTCTTCGCTGCTTGTTGAAGATGAGGAGGGAACGCGTATGGGAATGTGCTGAGTGCTGTGATATCGGATCTTGATTCTACTCTGCAACCTGCGACGCATGCTCGGCTCATGAGTTCATGAGGCTCTTAAAGAACCGTACCACATTGTCACCTGCTATACAGGGCGTAAGAGGCTACCAAAAATGGTTGGTACTAGCTTTCCCATTGGGAGACTCCGTGGCGAAGTATTATACCGGCGGCCTCGCTCTCCGAAGATTATGGGATCAATCCCTGACTACGTCGTTCGATTCCCAAGTGCAGTGTTATCGGAGACTCTTGGGGTTCGTGCTTTTGTGTAACGCTTTCGGCAGGCCGCATTACGCAAAGAGACCGGGCCTTATGGGATAAAATCCGGTGCAATGAAGTCGAAAACTCTGTTTTCCACTGAGGAGAAAAACTTTAACTTCAAAAGCCTACCAATCATGAAATAGCGCACATGATGATGGTGATTATTACATGCATGGAGAAAAGTATACGCTTCGAGTCTCTGACTGCGTACTTTGTGCTTTCAATCCAAGGTCTCCAAGCCACGATGAGCTCTTTGTCCTTGAGGTCTTTGTCAACACAAATATCGCCACCACCTTGTTGACGCGGTTTGTGTAAACAGAACTGGGCTGTATTTAAATGAACAAAAATCGAATTTTAAAATGCTTAGAATTGGGTTAACAATAACTGCAACTGAAAGATAAGAAATATGTATTATTTCTCTGTCCGTCAAGTCAGCGGATCACTCGATTTATGTTATGTGGTTATCGTAACGTTAGCTTAAAAAGAACTTTGGTCTTTCACGTACACAAATCTGGTTAATGTTAATTTTCAGAAATAAGATTTTGGTAACATTGAACTAGATTTTGGAATTTGCTTACCAAACAGTTATCTGCAGTCTAGTAAATTTTCTATGGTGGATGGCTTTGGGGGGTTGCTGAAATTTTTGGCAACTGGTCTTGGATCTAAGCTCCGATAGGCGGGCAGTTAGAGCGTTGCTTTGCTGATTGGACAGCTTCTGCAGCTTGTGAGATTCCAGATGTATTAGTATTAGTTTTATCTTTCCTCTGGGGTAAACTAGGCAGGCCGAGAGAGGGACCATGCTCCATGGGCAACACATGGTCTCTAAACGTCAGCCCAGGCTTTGCACTGATTGATTGATTGATTGATTGATCGAAAGCGTCGCAAAAAGCTCGACCTCCGTAGCTCCAGCGGCGACCCTCATAAGTTTCCGGAAAATGCACTCGTGGACAGAAGGACGCAGCCTGGAATCGAACCCACGTCCTTAGGAGCCCGAATCAGACGGCTTGACAACTTCGCCACGGAGCGTCCCCAACAACAACAACAATATATCCTGGCTTGCCGCAGGTACTGTTCAACACCTACACTGTGAGAATCACCGGTGAGCAGATCACAGGTCCCGGGAGGATATTGTCGTTTGCTGACGATGTGTTAGTGTTTCGTCATGGTAAGGATAGAGATCGGGTTGAGTGAAACTACAAACAGAACTCAATCGCATAAGCACGTGGTGTGTTGAAGCTAGTGCAATGGTCAACCCAACGAAGGCAGCAGTGGCATGGTTCTCTTTGAATAACCATATTGTCAACACTTCAACCTCAAGTGTAAATCTGTGCTCGGAGACTGTGGAAAGAACGCAGGCAATGAAATACGTGGGGATACGATTTGATCAAAGTCTTGTTTAAACTGAACACATTGACCAGAAGATAATAATAGCCAAGTGGGGTTTGGCTGCGATGCGGGTGATGGTTGCGGCAAACTGTGAGCAGCGCCATCTATGTCTTCAATACGAGGGTCTGATCCTTTCTGTTTTTGAGTATCCTATGGCGATCCTGACTCAAACTTAAGCAGATTGAAAGGATGGAGGGGATACAGAAGAAAGCTATGTGTATTATACTTGGGTGTACAATAGATGCAGAATCTAGGGTGATACGCTACCTTCTTAATTGTCCAACCATGGGGGACAGAATACAAATCTCACGAGCACAGTCCTACCTCAGAGTCAACGAAAACACACAATATCCACTGCATAGTGAAATTAAAAAGGTAAAGAGCAGCAGGTTAAAAAGAGGAACGTCGTGGATGGGTCAAGCCGAGGACATTCTTCAACAGGTATGTTCACGTGAGGACTTAGAACCTGGCGAGGAGTGGGTACAAGTTTCAACAGAGTGCTGTACTTCCTTTTCAGTTTTCATCCAACTAGACAGAAAATGCAGGCAAGAAAATCCGGTGCTGTGGAGGCGGAAGTACAGGCTTTAATTTTCGAGAACTCTATAGAGGGTTCTGCTGTCATTTATACAGATGGGTCGGCCGTTCGACGCTAGGGAAGTTTATGGGCCTTTCAGGCTCAGGCTGGGGAGAGAGAGTTGTAAAGGATCCGTGTGCAATAAAAGTGGTCTTTTAAAAACTAAACCAAATTCTTAGGATACCCTTCTTCTTCTTCTTCTACTTCTTCTTCTTCTTCTCCTTCTTCTTCTTCTTCTTCTTCTTCTTCTTCTTCTTCTTCTTCTTCTTCTTCTTCTTCTTCTTCTTCTTCTTCTTCGTCTTCTTCTCCTCCTCTCCTCCTCCTCCTCCTTCACTTTACAAAGACATTTCTAGTATCTATTTTAAGCTGGGCCCATTTGGCAGCACGGGTTAATATTTATAAATTTCCCGCCTCGTTATGGATTCGAAACACGTGACCACCGGCTGGCCAAGCAAGCGTGCTAACCACAGCTTTATCGCGCCTCCCAGCGGTCGATAGAATGCAACTCATTCACCGAGAGATAAAACTATTTATGAAACCAATGTCCCTGAACCATTCAAATCACATGTAAGCATAACCTGAATACGGAATTAGAAATATAACAATCAGAACTTTGGTCTTCTACATGTAAAAATCTGGTTATTGTACATCATGCACGACATTGAACTTGAAACTTTGAACTTGTCTTACAAGCGGGTGTGTGAAACCTGCCCAACTGTCTGTCTTAATTATATCTACTGTCGACATTTTTAATGTCTTGTTGGATATTGCTGTCTGTTCTGTCGTCTCTCCCATTGGCCAGTTTGTTTGTACGATCTCTTCTTATTCTTTGTGTGGTTTTGTTTCTGGCTTGTTAAGGTAATGCCATGGTGTGTTATTTCTGCCAGTGTGCATGTTTTTTCCTTACGGTCTAGCCTCACTTTCTCTGTTTTGTACTGTTTTATTTTTGTTTAACTAATTTTAACTATTGTTTCCTAGCGTGTTCCTATAAATCACAAACAGCCAAGAAATGCTGGGGTTTATTACGAAATCCTGCTTAGAACATGTGACGAACTTTAAGACATTCAATCAATCAGGAGCCGTCTCCACAATGAAGGTTGGCTGCAATGGATCTCCAACATTGTCTGTCTCTCGCCTTGACTGTACATTCTGTTAAACTTATGTTCGTCCATCTTTTGACGTTATCTTCCCACTTGTATTGTTGCCTACCTCTTGCTCGGTTGCCCTTAACCTTGCTCTCCAGTATGGTTTTTATAAGAGTGTTATTCTAACAGACACAGGTGCAGGAGAGCCTGGCGTATGATACCACAACATCTAGGTTGAGAATGGAGATGGCGGAGGGTGAGTCACTGCAGCGTTCCGCTGGCTGTAGGATAAACAGCACACACACACACACACACACACACACACACACACACACACACACACACACACACCATGATTGTAACTAACTCACAGAGCACGCTGAGAAGGGTTTGTTGTGATTTATTTCTTCTTGTTGCTTGCCGATGAGGTCTTGTCGTCGCAACGTCGTCTACTCTTTGTAATTGTAATTTTTAAAAGCTGCCATAACGCTCTTATTTTTCAATTGATAACGCCATGGAAGGGATACTTTAAAAACATAAACGTTTACTTTGGTTCCACATAAAAGTGGCCTTGACGATATCACAGTTATCCGACGTGAAGAAGATGATATAAAATAAAATCTGTGCCTAATACGTCACACTGATATGTCTTTTAGCATGAAAGTGTTATTTAATGCAATCTTGATTTGGTCACGACGTTTCTGGCCTAAAATCTAGATGTGGGTTATGTTATGTTGACCTTCTTTATGGAGATAATAATGTCCAGGTGTTTCGGTACATTTAGTTAGGGATTGTACGGTGCGTTTCAAAATGAATATCGGTCTACACAAGAAATATACCGTTTTGGTCACTGCACACATTTTAATAGTATTAATCAATCAAATGCCATCTCCGCATTTAAAGTCGGCAGTAGTGTGTTTGTGTGGAGTCTGTCAGGGGCAAAGAGAAAACCTTAACCTACACAGTTCGCAGCGACTGCACTAACCAGGCGGCCTTAATTCTTCAGGCTCGAGGACCCCCCACTCCCTGCCCGCTATACACCGCAAGGTACTATATTGGCAGTAAATGACACGGTTTTGTTGGCTTTTCTTTTAGAGATACTCATTTCCAAGTGAGTCGGTACATTTAGTTAGGGGTTGTACGGTGTGTTTCAAAAAAGAACATCGATCTATACAAGAAATGTATCATATTGGTCACTGTACAAGTTAAAATATTTCAATTAACTGGCACCTTGCCATCTTGACAGAAGATAGTTTGTAAATTGGAGTTATACCTCGCCATAGTACACAGAATGGACTGAATTTAGAGATCCATAGGTCCCGAATAGCAGCCCGGAGTTCTAGCCACGCGGCCAGACGCTCTTCAATGAGACATTAACGAAAGACATATCAGCGCGGTGAAGTGCTCAAGTCGCCAGACTCGCGCTACGAAGGTTGTGAGTTCGATTCTGGACTCCACCAATCAGTTCGCGATAGCAATTTTCATGAAGACACCTGGGGGTCGTCGCTGGAGCAAAGAAGTGTGTGCTTTGTGCAACGCTTTCGGCAGGACGCCCTGTAGAAAGAGACAGAGCCATGTGGGATTAAACCCGGTGCAATGAAGTCGATCCTCTCGTTTTTAAACCAGGAAAATAAATACAATAAAAACCAGCATATAATTTACAACCCCAATTATAACCATATTAAAGACTGAACAAGGTAATTAGATGTTTTAAAGCCAAATAATATGAAAAAACACAGCAGCAAATATTAGCGAATATTGTTAATTTAGCAGAAAGTAACAATTAAAATGAAAATAATTAAAAATATTGAAGAGAATCAAAGACAAACAAAGCAGTATGGAAGTAGAAAAAAAAGAGGTTAGAAAAAACGAAACAAAAGAAATTTAAACGCAGAAACTTCAATCGATATAAATTATGGGCGTAGCGTGAACAAAGAAAACGCGTTCCGTATACACGAAGGACCCGCTATACGTCGCTTCGGTTTATGTCGTTTTGCTATAACGTCGTTGTCACAATGCGACATAACTTCACTTTAAGACGCCATGTTCCTCCATAACGTGTGTCGCCTGTGTTGCTATGCTGCATTAACGTCGCCATTTTACATTTTGTGCAGCGCATTTCTCCAGGATTTTATCGTGTCATCGCCCATAATTATGAGTTCAAAGCGCACAGTAAGTGCTGATAATGTGTCTAGTTGTAAGAGAACCAGGAAAAGTGTTACTCTTGAGATGAAGTTAGATGTGTTACGTCGTTTCGAGGCTGACGATCGGGCTGCTGATATCGGTAAAGCCCATGGTTTACCTCCATCCACGGTACCTGTAAGGACAATTCGTGCAGGTGCTGACAAATTCAAAGAGGGTGCTAAAAACATAACCCCTTTGAGTGCTTCCAAGATCACTCGTACCCGAAGTACTCTTATGGAGAACATGGAAGCACTATTGGCCGTCTCGATTGAAGACCAGAACCAACGGAATATGCCTGTGAGCAAGATGGTTATCCAAGAGAAATCAAAGTCTCGCTATGAAGATCTAGATAAAAAAGCGGGTGAGAGCAGTACTAGTAGTGCTGATGATAGTTTTGGAGCGAGTCGTGGTTTTAATGCCTCTACGGCCAAGTGAACATCCAGGATCTACAACGGGTAGCAGCGAACCGCCGGAGATGGAGAGCCATGACTTCTGCCCTATGCGCCGCCTTAAGCTCAAGAGGAAGGACTAACTAACTAACGTCCCAATAACTCTAACTCCCCAACCCACGTCTATTTAGTCAATAAATATCAACGTTTATCGAAATAAACATTATATAATACACTGTATTTCATTTAATTTTATGGGAAATAGTGTTTCGCTATACCTCGTTTTACTTAAAGTGGCGTTTTCCGAGAACGTAACCCTGGCGTTAGCCGGGGCCTTCCTTATTGTATTCGACCAACATTAAACGTTTGCTCAAATAAAGAGAGGCGTTAGCAATCAGGCGGTCCCAGCCGACTTTGTGCAAACAGAAAGAGTGAGTGTTACATTTGTAATAACCTTGGGGATAACAGATGTTTCACATTCGAACAATACCTGTGACTATGTGTTGTTGTTGTTGTTGTTTCAGCTTAAGTATTGTTCGTGTGTTCACTTCATATAATATATAACTCTGCAATATGTACCTCACGAGATGCAACAAAATATTCCAGACAATAAATCATGTAAAATATTGCCTCTGTGTTTGAATTTACTTAGGGAATACATTGTTTTACATCAAAGAAAGCAGAATAATGGATAAAGGAAATTCATTCATTCATTCATTCATTCATTCGTTCATTCATTCATTCATTCATTCATTCAGCAGCATGTCCTTTGCAGAACCTCGCTTCCATAACAACTTTCCGGAAAACCTCTCGATCATAAGCAAGATGTCCCGCGTCCGATACACCCATCTAATCTAGAGATCGTCAGCCACATCATGCACCCATCTTCTCTTTGGCCTTCCTCTTCCTCTCTTCCCAGGCATATACCCCTCAATTATTGTTCTCTCCAAACTTTCATGACGTTTCAAGTGACCAAAATATTTCAATTTTCTTTATTTTATCGTCTTTAATAGTGCCAACCTTCTTCAATATTCAGCTCTTGAAGTATGGATACATTTGTTTGTTTTCTTTACCCAAGATATTCTTAGAACTCGTCTATAACATTTATATTCAAAGGCATTTATGCGCTGTTCAGCTTATTTAGTAAGCGTCCAGGTCTCACAGGCGTATGTTGCAATGGGAAAGATGCACGCTCTTAAATATCTAATTTTTGTAGATCTGTCTGTCCCATGCCATAATTTATTCAGTTGTTTTAGTCTTTGAAGAGCAATTGATAGTCGTCGTTTAATTTCTTTCATTGTGTCACCGTTGTTGGTAATCAATGACCCTAAGATATTCAAAATTTTCACCACCTCAAATTTTTCTCATTACATCTATTTCTTCCTTCCCTACATAGTTTTATCTGTTATGTGCATGATTCTTTGTGTTTTGGCTATGGTTAAGACTAGTAAGTTGTGATTTTCACTATTTCCAATGGGGTTTGAGGCTATTACGGTTGTCTATAATCATTCTGTGTTGTGGATAGCAATACTGTATCATCAGCATACCGCAAGCTCTAGGTATTTCATGATCACCGATAATTTAGGGGCATCATATACGCCTCCTGTTAGTATCATCTCTGACATTTTCTCATCATATTTTCAGGCAGTACAGGTTAAACAAATAGGGGACAGCACACAGCCCTGACGGACTCCGTGCTTGGATGTCAAACCAAGTCTGATGTCTCGTCATCTAGTTCTAACCTGCTGCTTGTGGTCTATGATAGAGCATTCTTATGTAGTGTATTACATGTGGTAGAAGCCCATATTCCTCCTGATTTCCAAAGTTTCTGATGTTGTACACAGTCAAATGCCTTTGAATAATCCACAAAACATGAGAATAGGTTTACATTAAATTCTCTGCACTTCTCTATTATTAAACGCATGTTGAATATGTGATCTCTTGTTCCTCTTCCTGGTCTAAATCCAGCTTGAACCACGTTAATTTCTTCTTCCATTTTCTTACGAAGTCTTCCCATTATGATTTGTAGTAGAATTTTACTTGCATGACTGATCAGTGCAACAGTTCTATAGTTGGTGCATAATTTCAGGTTTCCCTTTATTGGTATTGGAATAAAGATAGTTCTCTTCCAATCTTTTGGCCATATACCATATTTCCATATCTTTTTACATGATGCGTGATAGATTTGATAAAGGAAATAGAAAAGGAAATTTAAAATATATACACAAAACTAGACGCATTACCTAAAATGAGGTTGGTTGCGGAAACTATCACTATCATACCATGGACAGACAGAAAAACCAATAACCAAGTACTACAGGAGACAAATGAAAATCGTAAACTGATTAGAGAAATTAGACGTAGACAGTCAAAATTGTTTGGACATGTTATGAGGCAAATGAATAGGAGAACATGGTGACAACTGGCAAGATTGAAGGGAATAGACTAAGGGGAAGACCGAGAAGTAAATACCTGGATGGCTTGGCCACGTGGCATGGTCGAGACAGGAACACTGAGCTGATCCACGACTCTGGTGATCGAGTGAGATGACGAGTCATGACCACCCACGCTTTCCGGCATGACACATGATTGATTGCTGCTTGCTTGCTTGTGTTCGTTTGCTTGAGCTCCAACGCGAAGCCCTGTATGTCGGATGAAGGCATCCTGTTGTCCAACATCAGTGTGATGTCTCATACAGGACCTGAGGTTTGCGTGAGTATCCGTTGTCCCATGTCTGGCTTATTGGTGTGCAGACTGCAGACTGGTGGTTCCTAGCCGTACAGGCAAACACTCTCCGACTTCGGAGGAAAACATGATTGATTGATTGCGGAAACTATCAACGAAACAATAAATGAGGCCAATATTTATTTATTTATTTATTTTTTGTGGGGAGTAAAGCGAGTAATGCCTACACAAACTCGGGAACAGAAAAGAATAGATACAGAGTAGGATGAGGGGGCGGGGAAGGGGGGGGGAGACAGAAACAGGGCTTTAAAAGGACATCTTTACATTCATTCCGACATAGAAAAGGCAAGTGCAGTATAATCCCGGAGAACTGCAAGACTGAGCGGGAGGGGTGGGGTGGGGCGCAAGAAATTAAACCACACACACACACACTCACACACACACACACACACACACACACACACACACACACACACACACACACACACCTCCTAGAAATATGTAAGCAACACTACAAAGAGAACACAGCATTATCTCTACAAGAGACGGTGCTGAAACCAAGAGCAAAATTTAGAATTCATAGTATGCAGAAATGACCGGGGAGACGCCGTGGATGGGTTGAGACCAGAAAATTACAAGATCACATAACATAGCATGAAATCTTCACTGCTTAAACAATAGGAGATAAACAATTGATGTCAAAAACAAACCATATTATTTATCTTCTGTGGATATCAATCCCTCTCAAATTAGTGTCCGACAGGTGGCTGACTCGGTCACGTGATTATTAAATTAAAAGCACATCTAGCGCAGGTAATTAAGTATAGTATAGTATAGTATAGTATAGTATAGTATAGTATAGTATAGTATAGTATAGTATAGTATAGTATAGTATCCCGTGTTGCCGGGGCCCATAAGGGAAGCAAAGAATAGCAACACTGCAGCCTACCACGCATGTCGTAAGAGGCGACTAAGGAGGCTTGATGGTTCCGTCGCCCTGCTACTGAGTGAGTGCGTGGCGCGACACTGTGAGCAGTGAGTTTCGTGTGAAATGCATTTTGAATCTGCCTGAGGTTTCTTGGAACTTGACTGCATGTTCGAAGTGATGGCAGGTGGCTATGTCCCAGAGTTGACCAGTTTTTGCCTTATGCAGAAATGCGTGGCTGCTGGGCTTCTGGTTGACTGCCACTGCCATCAGCGATGAACTGTATTTTCGTGGACTGTGTGGGTGAACATGTAGGAAACATCCAGATAGGAAAATGACTGCAGATTCCATCAGAGATGAACAGGGTATTTCGTGGGGGACTGGTGTGTTGACATTCTGGCGCCGGCATTATGCACAGTGTATCTGTGCGGGCTGTTGTTTGTCGAGACTCCTGTCTTTTCCACTTTTCACATTGGGCAGTGGGGAGCGTTTTGTGTGATATTCACTGGCACAGGAACGGAGCATAATGGGGACGACCCGTTGCTGTGAAGTTGGAACTGTGACTAACTAACTAACTAAGACATGGCAGGACAAGATAATTTAAGAAAAGACAAGACCATAAAATTTAAGTAAGAACAAGACATTCAACTCACGGAAATTTAAAACAAGTCAATGCAAGGCAAGACAAGACAGTTTAATATAAGACAATTCAAGACAATGAATAACAGCACAAGATAAGGTAGGGAAAGAAACTCAAAAAAGATAAGGGAAGTGAAGACAAAACACGACAATTGAAGACAATACAAGACAAGAACAGACAATACAAGAGCATCCAAGACACGACAAGACAAGATAAGACCGGACAATATTTGAAACCCCACGACAAGACAAGACAAAATAAGCCATGACAAAAACAAGACAAATGCAAAGCAGGAACACAAACCAGACTTGATTAATTATTTTCTATAAAATCATTGAACACGTTGAATGCAGTGAAGCTAGATACAAGTGTGACATCAAAACATCATGGAGGATAGACGGTTGAGCTGTTAAGGACTCTGGGATTTGTATGCTTGTGTCTACGGTTTGCTTATGCATTGTCCTCATTTTGGGCTGGTATTACATGGTTCCGTCCCAAACAACTGAGTTGAGTGCGTGGAACGACACTGTGAGCTGTGAATTTCGTGTGGAATGCATTTACATCTGCCAGTGGTTGTTTGAATCGTGAACTGCATGTTCAGGAAAATGGCGGTCGGCCGGTCGCTGAACTAACTGGGTTGCCTATGCAGTAATGTTGGCTGCTGGTTTTCTAGTGATTGCCGCTTCCATCGACGATGAACTGTATTTTCGTGGCGGACTTTTGTGTTGGCATTCTGGCAGCGGCATTATGCATAGTATACCCGTGCGGACTGTTGGTTTGTCGAGACTGCTGTCTGTTTCTCCTTTTACATGGGGCAATGAGGAGCATTTTGTGCGATACTCACTGGCACAGGAACGGAGCATAATAAGGCGACCCCGAACAGTGAAGTTGGAACTAACTGACTGACTGACTGGCTAAGATACAAGTGTTAGAATACATAGACACTGACGAAAATCCGTCTGGACGACTGTGCCAAAAATAAGACATGTTATCAGAAATCCAGTGCATACAACCTTCATTGTGGAGATGACACTTCATTGATTGATTGATTGAAAACAGTAATGTATTAGATAAAATAACATACACTTACACGTAGACAAACAAAGGAATAACATCATTGGATGAATTATATCTCTGTTTATTATATGGGGCATTGCACATCTGTTTATTACATGCATGGTTTAAGAAATCATGATTGCATACATTAATATTCACAATTAGAGTATGCATTTGTCAGAAACACTAGCTGCACAGTAAGCTGTAATTTCGTTGGATTTATACAAAACAGATTACAAATATTCATAAAAATCAGATCATTATCTTTCATTTCTTGATTTTCTTTGGACTCCTCGTCGTCGTCTTCTTCTCCTTCATCATCATTATCATCATCATCATCTACTACTACGTCTTTTTCTTCTTCTTCTTCTTCTTCTTCTTCTTCTTCTTCTTCTTCTTCTTCTTCTTCTGCCTCGCCTGGTTTCGTTTTTCTGCTTCTAGTTGAGAAGAGACATTGGGAGCGAGCTTCAGTGTATGAATCATTCGTGGTGGTATTCACATGTATTCCATCAATTCATCATTTATCAGGACGACCTCTTAAAATTCTCTTGCGTCTAACTAGAGTTCTTTGAGCCACTGCCTTCTGGCAATCTTCTTTAGGGCAGAACCATTTAACATGTGGATCAACTCTGTTGTAACCTCGGTGATGGCCCCACTTGCTTTCTGATATCGCGGTTTATATTATGATCTCTCCTCTAGATTATCTCCTATACTTCTATGAGTGCCGATCATTATCTGTAAATTTATGACCCATGCTAGGTCAAAGCCCTTGCGACTGCTATTTCAAAATTCTTCGAATTCCTAAGAATGTAAATGATTACTAAGTACCGACCGATGTTCATTATCACCATGCCATTTGCCATGTGATGTAGGCGTTGCGCAGATCTCATAATGGACATCTAGTGTTTGCCTCATGTCCATTCTCAGCTCCCCCAAAATTGTTGCCTTTGTGATCACTACATCCGCTTATGGTTCTGTCGCCCATCTACTGAGTTAAGTGCTTGGAGCGACACTTTGAGCTGTGAATATCGTGTGGAGTGCTTTAACATCTGTCCGCGGTTGTTAGTATTGTGAACTGCAAGTTCAAAAATATGACGGCGACCGGGTGAACTCGCTAGTTTTGCATTATGCAGTAATGTGTGTGAAGTTGCTGCTTTTCTAGTGACTGCCTCTTCCATCCACGATGAACTGTCATTTTCGTGGCGGATTGTTGTGTTTGCGTTCTGGCAGTGGCCTTATTCATGTATGTCTGTGCGCGCTGTTGGTTTGTCGCTACTCCTATGTGTTCCATTTTTCACATGAGGCAGTGAGGAGCATTTTGTGTGATATTTACTGACACATGAATGGAGCATTATGGGGGTGACCCTTTGCAGCGAAGTTAATACCGCGACTAACTAACTAAGTAACTAACTACATCAGCTCGCTCCGTACCTCGGACCCTACACGTCCAAGTGTTGGTTCATCGAGCTCCGTGTCAGCTTGTAGACAAATGGTCTATATGTTGCCCAGTTCTTCTTCTTTCGCTCTCTTGAAATGTGTTTATAATTGCAATGTTTCTTGCATGAATTTAAATGTCTTATTTAGCTCACTCAGTGGTCCATAGAGTTTATCTTCCATCACTGTTTCTCTAGGCCGGAAGGTTTGCCTAGATTTGTCGTATTTTGGGCAGTCTTGGAGTACCTGATCTGCTGTTTGTAGCACCTATCCACATGTGTACATAGCTAACTCGCTAAGCTTGAATTTTGTATACATGTGGTTGCGTAATCTATTGTGTCCTGCTGTGAGGCGTTGAATAATGACTTGTTCTTGTCTGTCCATAAGGTGGTAATCAATTTGAGCTGGTGTTGGTTGCTTTCTGGCTGATTTGATCATTCTTTTCTTTATCATGCCAAGTGTTTTTCGTTTTTCCAACTCCAGTTTCTCTCCCATTGACACCCCAAACGCTTATACACTAGCTCTCTCTCTCTCTCTCTCTCTCTCTCTCTCTCTCTCTCTCTCTCTCTCTTTCTCTCTCTCTCTCTCTCTCTTTCTCTCTCTCTCTCTCTCTTTCTCTCTCTCTCTCTCTCTCTCTTTCTCTCTCTCTCTCTCTCTCTCTCTCTCTCTCTCTCTCTCTCTCTCTCTCTCTCTCTCTCTCTCTCTCTCTCTCTCTCATGATCGTGCATGTTGCTGAAGCATGTAAAAAGTGTGTCTCATTTATTATATTCAGTTTCATCAAGCAAATCATTATGTCAATGAAATCTGGTGGGGAATTCATGTTATAAATCTGTCTTACAAGAAAGCCACAATTGCCTTAGAAGACAGTAACGTCTGTCTTACAAGACAGCAATGTGAGTTGAGCTCGGGATGACAAATTCAAGGGAGATGACGTTAGAAGATGGAATCTGTTTGTGCTGGCCGGGCTGTTGTCCTCCACAGAAGAGCGTCATAGAGCCTGGGAAAGAAAGCGGAAATAATAATCACACGCGCATGCGCCGAGACAGCACAAGATTATTGCATGACAAAATATGTGTACAATACAACATGAAAATAGGTGTGTGTAATTTCTGCGAAAAATATTAGGGATAATTAACACAGGCACTGACCTTCAAAAAGAACGCAATTCTGTCAAACGGAAATCAAAATGTAAAAATACTACAACTACTACTACTGACAGACGATAGTTTGTTACATTGTGCTTCAAAAATAGCACAAAATCATGTGTTGCTTTGCCCATGTAGCATGATCCAACTCTTGGCCCGCCTAGTTTACTCTAGAGGAATGGTAACATCAATACATCTGGAACAAGACAAGCTGCAGAAGTTGTAGATCAGCAAAGCAATGCTCTAACTGTTCGCCTGTCGGAGCTTCAAACCTAGACCAGTTGCCGACCAACACTTTGAACCTGGTGTGCACAGTCACATTTAGTCTTCAGGTTGCATTTCTTAGCACAAGAATAAGGCTTGTACCCTCCCAGCTGCGCTCCACTGCCAGAAATCATTAGCACAATGTGGGGTGTCGGTTTTGGGAAGCGCCGACCACCATTCGGCACTAACAGAAAGCAGGTAGTACCGTCTACTGTTTTACGGTAGCTCAGTCATATACGTAAAAATAACAATAACAATGATAATAAATGCGTAGAAATTGCATTTTCTAATCTCATGTTTTTCTTCAGATCTCTTTGTGTTGTAACTAAGATAGATTACTAAGATCGAAACGGTATTTCATCGTGTTGCAATGTAAATTATTTGTATCTCATTTGTACGTTATAAATGTGCACATGTGCCAGGCATGAGTGCACGGAATAATGGTGGTAAGTCTTTCTCTCCGGTAGCTAACACCGAGCCCATTTATCGAAATCGCGCCCTATCTCGCGCTGATCCCATTGCCAGCGCAACTTTCAAGCCGTTCAGCTCACGCGTCCGCCTCACATAGGGCGGCTCAAGCAATATTTCGTTGGCAGGGTTCTGCTCTCGCCACGGTGCGCCTAAAAACTCTGGCTTCCTTTCTGCTTCCTTATTTCCCCCTCCTCATTTCTCCCTTCTCATTTCTCTCCCTCCTCATTTTCACCCTCCTCATTTCTCCCTCCTCATTTTCCTCTCCTTATTTCTCCTTCATCATTTCCCCCTCCTCATTTTCCCTCTTCATTTCACTCTCCTCAATTCTCCCTCTTCATTTCTACCTCCCCATTTTCCCCTCCCATCGCTCCCTCCTCATTTCTCCATCCTCATTTCTCCCTCCTCATTTCTCCCTCCTTATTTCTCCCTTCTCATTTGATCCTCCTCAATTCTCCCTAATCATTTCACTCTCCTCATTCCTCCCTTCTCATCTCACCCTCCTCATTTCTCCCTCCCATTTCTGTCTCCTCACTTCACCCTCCTCATTTCTTCCTCCTATTTTCCCTCCTCATTCTCACCTCCAGTCTCAAGGTGACTGCAATGGCTTGTGTTCTTCTTCATGTTAGTCGACTCCTCCCTCTTCTACCACGAACCACGCCTCCTATAGCTGTTCTCTCCTCGCCACTGTCAGGTTTAACATGGCCACAGTATTTTAGTTTCACAGACATGACACTGTATATGAGCTAGTTTTCTTTGATTTTCAGGTCTTGTAAAATGTCAATATTCTTCTTCTCGGTCAAAAATATTCTAAGAGTCTCAAATGCCTGAATGTTCTTCTATAGAGATTGCGAAATGGTCCATAACTCATATTCATAATGGGAGTCTCCGTGACGATGTGGTCACCCCGCGGATCACGCACTCAGGAGGTTGTGGGTTCGAGTTCGGGCGACGTCGTTGGGTTCACGAGTGCAGTTATCTCGGAGACTCCTGGGGGTCATCGCAGGGGCTACGGAGTTCGTGCTATATGCGACGCTTTCGGCAGGTCGCCCTGCGGAAAGAAACCGAATAATACTGCATAAAACCCGGTGAAGTGACGTCGGTCCTCTTGGCTTTTAAACCCTTTTAAACATCCATTTGCTGGAGGCAAAACCTGGAATATTCACGATTTGGCAGACCACATAACGTAACGTAGACCGTAGAACATTTGTGATCACCTGCTTGGATTAACCACTGTCCGTTGTCTCTGTACGCATAGTTGTCCCAGTGGATCTGGAAGGAATGTTGGATCTTCTGACCTGCAGGAATGTGGATGCGCTCAACGTAGACGAGTTGTCTCTGTGGTACTGGCAGAGATTTGTTTCCCCACACCAGATAACACTGAATCACCTGTGGAATATTAACGCAACATACAATATTGCATATAATTATCTGGCCCGAAACGAACGCTGTTTGTGAGCGAAACGCAGCTGCGACTGATTTGTGCAGCAGACCTTGTCGCGTTGTCTTATAAAGTGTTGGTATGGAAGCCGGTCGTTCAGAAAGCAATGGCTAACTACTGAACGTAAAACTTGACTAGTACATCAACAGCAGCTGAAAAATGCTTGTGTTGGCTGCAACGTCCTGTAAGGGATATGCAACATTTAAAATAGTACTATACGGCGATGAAACATTTGATGAAAAAATCTTAGAAGCTTTCGAGATGTGGTGATGCAGCAGGGTGCAAAGGGCGATAAGATGAGGCAATTGTTAAAGATGCAGGAACAAATATAAAACTACTGAAAACTATAAACACAAATAAGCTGTCTTCTTCTTCTTCTTCTTCTTCTTCTTCTTCTTCTTCTTCTTTTTCTTTTTCTTCTTCTTCTTCTTCTTCTTCTTCTTCTTCTTCTTCTTCTTCTTCTTCTTCTTCTTCTTCTTCTTCTTCTTCTTCTTCTTCTGCTGCTGTTGCTGCTGTTGCTGCTGCCACCGCCGCCGCTTCTGCTGCTTCTTCTACTACTACTGCTGCTGCTACTGCTGCTGCTGCTTCTTCTTCTACTACTACTACTGCTGCTGCTGCTGCTACTGCTACTGCTACCTTTTGTTTCCCAGAGGAGCAATGACCCTCCATCAATTCAAGCCTTACTATATATAGACTTGTTTCCGATTGGTCAGATTTTGCAGCTAAATGTTCCTGTAGGACGCTATAGCCAATCTGACTCCTGCCCTGCTCAGTGACCTTATGCGATTTACATAGCAGGTTAGAGTATAACAATAAACGCGACCCTGTAACAAACGGCCGAAGCAGACTTGCCTTGGTTTTAATATGAGGCGTGGGGATTTAACACTGACAATACTAGAAGTGCCGCTCCCCGAGTTACTAGAACGCTGGGCTCCCAATCAAGGGATCCGGATTCGAACCTTTGGTGATGTGATAGAATTTTCTTGTCTACCACTGACCTTTCTTTTAAAAAAAATAAAGACCTTTCTATGTACGTTTACTCCCCATGACATTTCCTGATACCAATTTTAGAATGAGTTGAAACCTGCTCCGTGACGAAGGGTTACCGACGCAGTTCGTAGTCCCGCATACCGCGTTCCAAGCGCAGCTGTGTTTTTTTTTCTTTCTTTTTTTTATGAAATTGTGGCTAAGGGCTTGCGAACGCGGTTTGTAAGCCCGTATACCCGGGTTCGAAACACGGCGGTGCTGGTTTTTTCGAAAAAAGGTATAGGGGCCGGTCGTTCAGAAAGCAAGTGGCAAACTACTGAACGTAACACTTGCCTAGTACATCAACAGCAGCTGAAAATGCTGGTGTTGACTGCAACGTCCCGTAAGGGATACGCAACAAAAAATGTGCGCCGGTCGTTCAGAAAGCAATAGCAAACTACTGAACGTAAACTTGCCCAGGAATCACGAACAATACAAAAAATTGCTGGGGTTGACTGCTATGTCCGTAAAGATATGCAACTGACATTTTTGACGTGGGAGCTCTCGTCAAAGTATTTAACAACCTTGCTTCGAGCGAGGTTCGAACACACGATCATCGCGCCGGTGCACAAGCCAGCTGACCAAAGCGCTACCGCGGTTCTCAAATAGTGAATTTCTAGGTATGAAAAGAGTTAAATTTCATGCTATAAAACAAACACTTTGGCACTGGGCTAATCCCATACCTCGTCGGCTTCTAGGTGTCCGGTGTTTTTCACACCCAGAGTCACGTTGAGGTTCTCTGTGGGTGACTTTAGGCCTCCCAGCTGCAGCCCGTCGTATTCGAAAGTGGAGTAGGACAGGCCGTAGCCGAACGGGTAAAGGGGGGTCTGTCTTCAGGTAGCGGTAAGTCCGGCCTTCCATGGTGTAGTTGCCAATTGGTACCAGCTGTTGGAGTGTGAAAATAACTATTACTATCTGGAGAGATCATCTATATATTAAAAACGAATGTTTAGATGGGTGTGTGTGTATGTGTCTATGTATCTGTTTATATGTATGTTAGTTAGTTAGACAGTTAGTCGCAGTTCCAACTTCACGGCACAGGGTCGCCTCATTATGCACCGTTCATGTGCCATTAAATATTACATAAAATGCTCCTCACTGCCCCGTGTCAAAATTGGAACAGACAGGAGTCTCGACAAACCAGCAGACTGCACAGGTATACTATGCATAATGCCGCTGCCAGAATGCAAACACAACAGTCCGCCAAGAAAACTTGTTCATCGTCGATGGAAGCGGCAGTCACTAGAAAACCAGCAGCCACATATTACTGCATAAAGCAACCCAGTTAGTTCAGGGACAGGCCGGCCGCCATTTCTCTTACAATTTTTGTGACAGGTGTAAAAGCAATCCACGCGAAATTCACAGCTTACAGTGTCGCTCCAAGCACTCAAGTCAGTAGCAGGGCGACGGAACCATGCACAACAAGTTCAACATTGGGAAAATGCGTAAGCAAACCGTAGCCACAAGCTTAAACACTCCAGAAGTCTTAACAGCTCAACCGCTATCCTTCATGTTGGGGACCGGTGTGTGTGTGTGTGTGTGTGTGTGTGTGTGTGTGTGTGTGTGTGTGTGTGTGTGTGTGTGTGTGTGTGTGTGTGTGTGTGTGTGTGTGTGTGTGTGTGTGTGTGTGTGTGTGTGTGTGCACGCGTGCGCGCGCGTTGTAATTAAACAGTACTTCTTTTTAAGGAGCGACTAACGCGGGTCGGTAAGACCTTGGAAGCTGATTGTTTCTGGGCACGTTGTGCTCGTACATCTCCTCAATGTTTGGACTTGTAAGACCCGGTTTCGGCGTCCAGCTACTGAGGTGAGTGCTTGGCGCGACACTGTGGGTTGTGAATTTCTGTTGTAATACTTGCTGTTTGTGTCCACGTTTGCTGTGGTGTGAAGTGGATATTCCAGAAATGGCGGGCCGCTAGTTGCCGGCACTCCGGCGGCTGCCCTATGAGACGATGCGTGTGTAGTCTGCTTATGTCATGTCTGGACAGCTGTCTCTTTCGACAAAGAAGAGCATAATTATGTGAAGAATGGCTTATAGTCTGTGCTCTGATGATTTGGTCTTGACGAAGCGACTGTTGACATGGCGTATTGATGAGCATCTCGTGGCGATTTTGCTGGCACTGGAAGGAGAACTTACATGGCGACCCATTGCTATGAAACTGGAACCGCAGGAATAGGCTAACTCCCCTGGAACCCACAAAACACTAGGAAAATAGAGGTCCTGCAAACTCAAGAGAAGAAAATTAGAGACGGAGAGAATAATATGGGGAGGACATAAAAGGAGCTCCACGAAACCATATAAGATTTGAGGCGCAGTTGGTCAAACCTATGCTTCATTAGCCGTAAGTAAGAATATAAATATGTATATATAAGTGTGTGTTCTGTCGACTACCCCAAGAAATGTAACTACATGATCATTACATACCAAACAGGCACATTACCTGTGAAGCATATTTCGGCCAGGTCACCGACAATCTTCCAGCCGGAGATGATTTCCCATCAGAATTAGTGAGAACTTTGACCAGCGCGTCACCGGTTGCCTGGCCGGGATAAAAGCATGACAAGATGGCGTCCACACGGTTTGAGTCATCAGCAAATGTCACATTGAGAGGTCCAGCGGTGAACAGCAGAAGCACAATCTTGGCTTGTGTGTCTGTGTGATAGATGGGCATGTATGGGTCAGATGTTTATGTCTGCTTCTCTTTCTCTGTGGTTACCTCATTAACTTATGACGTTCTCCCATCTTTCTCTCCGCCACTAAGACTTATTTATTAGTTTGTCTATATGTGTGTTCATCTCTCTGTTCTTGTCTTTCTTTCATCTCTCTTTCTTAATTTCTCTCTTTATTTCGCTCCTTCGCCTTCTGCTGTCATTTATTTGATAATCTTTCATTTATTCGTAGATTATGTTGGTTCATTTGCTCTTTCTTTCGTTCTCGCTGCTAATTGCCTGCCTACAATGTGTACGTTTTCTGCTTTTTTCCGTATACCTGTTTGCCTGGGTTATTTCTTTCTTTCTTATGTCTTTATTTCTTATGTCTTTCTTTCTTATGGTTTCATTCTTTTTATCTTACTTTCTAGTTTGTTTCTTGCTGTCTTTCTTTCTTTTGTCTTTCTTTCTTTTGTCTTTCTTTCTTTATAATATGTTTCGTTCTTTCTTAGTTATGGTTTCTTTCCTTCCTTCTTTCTTATGGTTTCTTCCTTTCTTTCTTTCTTCTTTTGTCTTTATTTCTTATGATTTATTTACTTATTTCGTCCCTTCTTTCTTTTGTCATTCTTTCTTTCTTATTTCTTGCTTTCTTTTGTCTTACTTTCTTATCGTTTCTTTCTTTCCCTTCGTGATTTCAAATGGTGTTAGGTATGCATATCTTTCTAAAGCCTAACCCTGAGACACGGAATTTCAGGACGTAATTTTTTGTCCGTATTATCATTATAGTGTTAGGTTAAGTATGCCTTAGCCTCCTTTAACTAACATTATTATTGCATATGTAGGTGCGTATTTCAGGATAAGGAGTTGAGTTGAGTTGAATTGAGAAAAGAACCGACATCATAGCACACAGGGCAATCCCATACGTACTCAATTCTCATCTTCAACAACCAGCGAAGAGTTCCAGCGCTAATGGTACCAGTTTTAGACTGATTATATATCTGTCTGGCCTTACCTCGGAATCCTAAGTGTCGGTCAGATCCTCTAGTACTTTTGTTGTGACCACATGTAGCCTGACTATGGCAGTCATGGCAGTAAGTAACGCAATTCTTCACAATTCTCCCTCCAGCGTGAGCCGTAAAGGCCCATGAGATTCTCATATGTCGGACGACCGACCCATCTGTGTAAATGACAGCATCATCGTCTAACGAATTCTCGAAAATCAAAGCTTGTACTTCCGCCTCCACAGCAGCCGAAGTTTCTTGTCTGCATGTTCTGTCTAGTTGGATGCAAACTGAAAAGGGCGTACAGAAATTTGTTGGCACTTTTACCCACTCCTTGCCAGGGTCTAAATCCTCAAATGAACACACCTGTTAAAGAATGTCTTCGACTTGACCCAACCAACCTTCCTCTTTTTAACCAGCTGCCCTTCATCTTCCTAATTTCACTATGCTGTGGATGTTGTGTGTTTGCGTTAAGTCTGAGGTAGGCGCGGGCTCTGCAAATTTGTATTCTGTCTTCAATGGTTGGAAAATCAAGAAGGTAGCGCATCGCCCTGCATGCTGTATCTCTTGTACATCCAAGAATAATGCGCATAGCTTCGTTTTGTATCCTTTCCATCCTTTCTATCTGCTTATGGCTGAGAGTCAGGATCGCCATCGCATACTCCAAGACATACATGACCAGCCCCTCGTATAGAAAACATAGATGGCGCTGCTCACAGTTTGCTGCCGCCATCACCCGCATCGCAGCCAAACACCGTTTAGCCTTTGATATCACCTGGTCTATGTGCTCATTATAAGCAAGGCTTCGATCAAAACGTATCCCCAGGTAATTCATTGCCTGCGTTCTTTCCACCGTCTCTGAACACAGCTTTACAGTTGGTGTTGGAGTGTTGATAATATGATTATTCAAAGAGAACCATGTCACTGTTACCTTTGTTGGGTTGACCATTGCCCCAGCTCATCACACCAAGTACTAATGCGTTTGAGTTCGGTTTGCAGTTCCACGCAACCTGATCTCTATCCTTACCCTGACGATACACTAAAACATCGTCGGCATATGACAATAGTTCCTCCCCTGGTTCCAATGATCTGCTTACTGGTGATTCTCACAGTGAAGGCGTTGAACAGCACCGGAGATAATGGTGATCTATGTGGTAGGCCAGGATATATTGTTGTTGGTTCCGACGTCCAACTGCCACATCTAAAAACTACTTTCCGTTGAAAGAGGGCTGCAGCGATCCAACTAAGGAGGAATGACTTATCTTGAGTTCAAGGAGCTAAATCGTGTAAAACATCCAATGGTACTCTGTTGTACGCGTCCTCAAGATCATTCGCTGCAGCAAAGGCTTCAATGCCTGAGTGGAAACTTTCATAGACATTATGGGCAAAAACTGCTGCATTGGTTCAGGTTTCTCATTTTGGACGGTACCCTCCCAGGGTAGGTGGGAAAACACCTTGCCTCTCTAGCTGGCTTGATATTTTCCTGGCAATTAACTTCTCTAGCAGCTTGCCTACTGTATTCTGCATGGTTATAACTCGATATCCCTGAATTTTTGTGTGGTCTTTGCCAGGCTTCGGCAAGGTAATCATATAGCTGTTTAACCACTCCTCCTTGATGCTAGCACTCCCTATACTGTTGTTGTACATGTCTGCTCGTTTCTCTAGCTCGTTGTCGGTACACCTATTGATGTCGTCGTATCTTATGCCATCTGGCCCTGGAGCGCTGTTCTTAGATCGTCGAAGAACAGCCTTGATTTCTTTCACTGTCACTGTGTCTTCATTCGAAATGTTCTGGGCCTTGCACCTGTCTGAGGCCATCTTACACCATCACCAAATTCGTGAATCAGCTCCATGTTCTTCTCTCGACCATGCACCGACATGGAGGATAGGCGGTTGAGCTTTTGAGGCCTCTATAGTGTTTATGCTTGTGGCTACGGTTTTCTTGCCCAATTTCCTCTTGTTGAACTGATAGTGCATGGTTCTGTCGCCCTGCTACTGAGTTTAGTGCGTGGAGTGACACTGTGAGCTGTGTATTTCGAGTGGAATGCTTTTAAATATGTTCGCGGTAGTTTGTAGTGCATGAACTGCATGTTGAACTGCATGTTCAGAAAAATGGCTGCCTGTCGGTCTCTGAATTAACTCATTTGCCTTATGCAGTAATGTGTGGTTTTCCAGTGACTACCGCTTCCATCAACTATGAACTGTATTTTTTTGTGGCAAACTTTTGTGTTGGCATTCTGGCAGCGGCATTATGTACAGTATACCTGTGCGGGCTGTTGGTTTGTCGAGACTCCTGTCTGTTACACTTTTCACATGGGGTAGTGAGGAGCATTTTGTGTAATATTCACTGGCACAAGAACGGAGCATAATGGGCGTGAAGCTGGAATCACCACTAACTAACTAACTATACCATGTGGTCAAGCCACCCAGGTATTTACTTAAGAAAGTACTTACTGAAGTTGATAACGTCTTCAAGCAGCTGTTTCTGGTGCCCCGGCAGCTCCAAGTTGCTTCTGTCTCTGCCTTCTCCCTCGATGCCCATTCCTGGTGATTTTAAGTTGATACACGTTAAAACAGAAGGGAAAATTCTTAACCAAGTGGATAATTTTAACTATCTAGGGGCAATTATAACATCAGATGGAAGATGCACAACAGAGATTAAGAACAGAATAGACAGAGAAAAGCTATATTTCAGAAAATGAAAGGTATCTTATGCAATAAGTCTTTGTCATTTAATGTAAAGAAAAGTGCTAAAATGATATATGTCTGTTTTGAATCTTGGATTGTGAATGAACAAATTAAGAAGAAATTTGAAGCACTAGAAATGTGGTTCCTGAAACGAATGTTGCGAATACCTTGGACTGCCAGATTAACTGAAAGAGGCTAATTAAACTATAACATTATATTCACTAATAAGAATGAGACAAAAATATTTCTTTGGTCATGTGATGAGTAGAGAGGCATTGGAGAACATCGTGACACCTGGAAATATCAATGGGATGAGAAGTAAGACCAAGAGAAATTATGCTGGATGGATTGAGACATTGGCATGGAAGAATATCATCTGCTGAGCTGATACAGAACACCAAAGACCGAGATCCATGGAGCGCCATGAACGCCTATGCCAGCTGGCAAGCACTTGATGATGATGACATGTTGGCAGAACACAGAGAATATAATCGTATCATCAGTTCAGCAGACATATTTCTACATGATTTACGAGAGAAAAAAAGGTGGTTTATTATTCTTTTTTGCGATCGCTTGCTCACTCTGAATTCATGTGTAGTCCATACACACTACTCCTAGTAGTGCTGGATTGAATTTTGCGTGTGTGTTGGCTTTCCCTATTACCAGTGTCCCTCGCCATCACAGGCTAACCCCCTATTGACTTCAGACGTACTTGTAATTTACATCCCCAAGCCAAGGACGAGAAGTCAACATTTTATTTACAACTTCTAATTCAAAGAAAACAAAACAACAACATACCGGTGCCCAGCAGGACAAAGACCAGATCAGCACCGGTGACCACACTCCGGGTGACATTCGGGTTGTACTGCAGGCAGTGCGTGCTGTCGTTGCAGGCCTTGCCGTTCTTGATGGACGGGTAGATTTCCCGCAGTGAACGCAGCGGCACCTTCACATAGGCCGAGCTTTGGGAAGCGTGGTAGTCGCCAAAAAGGAGCCCGGCGTTGTCGGCGTATGGGCCGATGGCCTGAATTTGAAATTACATTTTCTGATAACAATCGTAAGAATAATAATAATAATAAACATTTTTTTAAAACAACAATAGTGACAATAACATTAATAATAACATTAACAATAACAATAATAATACCAATAATACTAATAATAATAAAACAATAATAACAATAAGAAAGACAATAACAGTAATAATAATAATAATAATAATAAAAACAATAACAATATTACTACCAATAATAATATTAATAATAATGGTGATAATTGTGATGATGTTGATGATGATATTAATAATAATAATAATCATAATAATAATAACAATAATTGAAATTTGAATAACGAAGACACAAACAATAGATTGCACGATTTATTGCCTGGCATATTTCGCCGGCGTCTTCAATCGGCAAGCACATTGTTGCCAGTCGCCATGTTGTGTCCAGAGAGACTGCATTTCGCGTGTTGTTTAGAACACAGAATACTCGCTTGTTAAAATTTGCAGAAGCAATTATGATCTATCAACGCAAGCCAGAATTGTGTAAACAGAAAGACATGTTGGTCAGCTTAAAATTACCGTGGTAGACAATCGACATTACTGTGCGAAATTGTGTATATTTCAACTTGAAGGATTTATCTAGTTAATTTCACGTAAGTTGTGTGAGTTCTGCAGTATGTACCTGACGAGATGCAGCGAAATATGCCAGGCAATAAATCGTGCAATCTATTGTTTGTGTCTTCGTTATTCAAATTCACTACGGGAAAACATTGTTTTGAATAATTGAAATAATAATAATATTAAAAATAATAATCATGATGATGATAACAATAATATTACTAATAATAATAACAATAACAAAGGCAACAACAAAAATTATAATAATAAAAATAATAATACTAATAAAAATAGCAATAATAATATCAATAATAATAACAATAACAATAATAACATAATAATTAAACTAATAACAATAATAATAACAATAACAATAAAGCAATAATAATAACAATTATAATAATAACAATGAAAGTGATAACAATAACAATAATATTAATAATAAAAATAATAATAACAATAACAATATAAGCAATAATAATAGAAGCAATAATAATAACAACAATCATATTTTAACGCTAGCTTTGAACTCTTGCGTCGTCTATACACGTGGTACTATTCTATTACTTGCCACTACTAGGGAGTGTACTGGACTTAGTTTTGCGTGTGGATTAGCTTCTCTTATTACCAGTGTCTCTCGCCATATGCGAGCCCACTCCGACATCTGAAGTACTTGTATTTTACGTCCCCAAGTCAAGAACAATAACTCAACATTTTAGTCCAACTTACCTGTGTAGGGGTTGAACTCACTATTAATAATACCATAACAACGGAAGTTTTAAAGCAATCGTTCTTAACCTTTCGGCTATGCTGACCTCCGATTTTGAGAATTATTATTAACATGTCTCAACATAATCTTATCTCATCTCAAGACATGATACCATCATCTCGTCTCATGACATCACATCATCATCTCGTCTCATCTCATTACATCTCATCATCATTCCATCTCATGACATCATATCATCGTCACATCTCATCTGATGATATCACATCATCACATCTCATCTCATAATATCACATCACCATCTCGTCTCATCTCATGACATCACATCATCATCATATCTCATCTCATCACATCTCATTTCGTCACATCACATCTAATCTCATGACATCACATCATCATCATCTCATCTGATAGCATCACATGATCATCTCATCTCATTACATCACATCATCGTCTCATTTCATCAGCATTTAATCTCCTCTAATATCATGGCATCATCATCTCATCACATCATCACTTCATCATCTCATCACATCATCACCTAATCAAATCTCATCACATCACATCATCATCTCATAGCATCATCATCTCATCGCATCACCATCTCATCTCATCTCATTACATCACTTCACGATCTCACCTCATCATCATTTAATCTCCTCTAATCCCATGTCATCATCATTCCATCACATCATCATCATCTCATCACCATCTCATCTCATCATCATTTAATCTCTTCCAATATCATGGCTTCATCATCTCATCACATCATCATCATCTCAACACCATCTCATCTCATCATCATTTAATCTCCTCTAATTTCATGACATTATTACCTCATCACATCGTCATCATCTCATTACATGTCATCTCATCATCATTTAATCTCCTCTAATTTCATGGCATTATTATCTCATGACATCGTTATCTCATCACATGTCATCTCATCATCATTTAATCTCCTCTAATCTCATCACATCATCATCTCATCGTCATCCAATCTCATCTCATCATCTTATCATCATCTCATCTCTTATTATCATCTCATCTCATATCATGCCATCTCATCTCATCATGTTCCTCCTGTACTTTGCAGTGTCGAGGTGAAGTATAAACAGAGGGCGGGTGTCAGTTTATGGGCTTCATATATCTAGATTCCCTTAGACCCTGTTATCCTATGTGTCCATTGTTTACATGGTCAGGTAGTATCGTCTGGTTCCATTTGGTCTCTATATATCATTGCGTGTTGTAGTGTACCGTCAGTTGGTAGCCTAGTTATGCGGATGAACCAACACACGCGCTGTTTCCTAATGAAAAGAAGAGAATATCATCTTGATGATGTTGAATAGATTAATCAGAAAGCTCTAATACGAACCGCTACGTTCTTGTAGGCTCCCTGTTTGAGTGGTAGGATATTATTAAGATTCTTGAGAAGCACAAAAGATTTAGCAGCGGCTTCCACAGCTAGGGCCACATGCTCTGGTGACTCAACCACGCTGTTGTTCAGTTGGGCAAAAGGGTTGTCATTTGGTGGGTCGAACTCTCCCAGTCTCATTCTGGTGTAAAACAGCGGTTTGACGCTCTCGCGGACTTTCTCTTCTGTGACTTTCTTCTGTTTGACAGCTTCAACTGAAAACAGAATTCAATTTAAGGTGGGTGTTCTCTATTTGAAAGATTCGAATCTGCAACACATTACAACTTAATGTAGGTTACCCCTATTTGAAAGGTTCGACTGTGCAACAAATTGCAACTACATGTGGGTATTCGCTATGTGAAAGATTCGATTATGCAATAAATTACCATTTAATTTAGGTTTGCCATGTTTTAAAGATTCGACTGTGCAACAAATTACAACTTAATGCAGGTTTTCCTAATTTGAAAGATTCCACTGTGCAACAAATTGAAACCTAATACGGGTTTTCCCTATTTGAAAGGTTAGACTGTGCAACAAATTACAACTTAATGGGGCTTTTCCTGGTAGACAGATTAAACTCTACAAAACATTACAACATGAAATAAGTATTGGTTAGCTGACTGGTTGATTGGTTGGTTGACTGGTTGATTGGTTGGCTGACTAATCGATTGGTTGGCTGACTGGTTGATTGGTTGGCTGACTGATTAATTGGTTGGCTGACTGGTTGATTGGTTGGCTGACTGGTTGATTGGTTGGCTGACTGGTTGATTGGTTGGCTGACTGGTTGATTGGTTGGCTGACTGGTTGATTGGTTGGCTGACTGGTTGATTGGTTAGATGACTGGTTGATTGGTTGGCTGACTGGTTGATTGGTTGGTTGACTGGTTGATTGGTTGGCTGACTAATCGATTGGTTGGCTGACTGGTTGATTGGTTGGCTGACTGATTAATTGGTTGGCTGACTGGTTGATTGGTTGGCTGACTGGTTGATTGGTTAGCTGACTGGTTGATTGGTTGGCTGACTGGTTGATTGGTTGGTACATTTATTGGCTAGCTGTTTGTTTGATTAGATATTTGGTTGGTTGGTTGTTTTTATAACGTTCTCTGTTTCTTTTTCCACTGTGAATTCTAGACAAAGGTTTTTCAAGTTATAATACTCTCGGATTTTCTCAATGTATGTCCTATACAGCTTCAGCATTTTTGCTTCATCTCTTTGTTGATTTTTATTTGTCAAGTTCTCTTCATGAGCTCCACATCGGTCATTCTGTCATACTAGCTTACTCCATTTTAGCGCAGGCACCAATTACATCATGTTCGTAGTTTATAAGTAATCGTTCTAGTTTTTCTTCATGTTTCTGATCATACAGAAGTAGTTATTTAACATTAGAACTGAATATTCCAAGTCTGGTACCTATTTTAATTTATGTTCACTTCCAAATGTTTCTAATGTTATAAGAGATGCTCTAGCTTTCTGTATTCTTATTTTGATATCTGTATCTATTCTATCCTCTTTGCCTACATTGCTACCTAAAGAGGTGCAAGATTCTCTCTCTTTCTCTTGACGTGAGATGTGACCAGGTGAGATCAAGTTATCATTACCTCACATGTCTCTTTGGACAACAATCCCCTTCAAATTAATATCCTGTTAACAGGAATATTCACTGATGTTTCCGTTAACGCTATTTTAAAATCCGCCTTTTGGCCAAGAGCCAATTGTAGATTTATCTTGATCTGGCTGAGATGCAGGGATGGTCAACCAAACAACAAACCCCAATCACCAAATCACTGTCCTCTAACACTGACAGTGGGCAACAGGGTGAATACCACATAGTGGGACAAAAAGGGTCCACCCATCCACACACCCCACCGCCCTCACCCTCCTACCCACCCACACACCCCCACCACCCTCACCCACCCACCCACCCACACACCCACCCACCCACACACCCAACCACCCACGCAACCACGCAACCACCCACACACACACACACACACAATTACCTCAAACCGCCTTTTGGCTAAGAGCCAATTGTAGATTTATCTTGATCTGGCTGAGATGCAGGGATGGTCAACCAAACAACAAACCCCAATCACCAAATCACTGTCCTCTAACACTGACAGTGGGCAACAGGGTGAATACCACATAGTGGGACAAAAAGGGTCCACCCATCCACACACCCCACCGCCCTCACCCTCCTACCCACCCACACACCCCCACCACCCTCACCCACCCACCCACCCACACACCCACCCACCCACACACCCAACCACCCACGCAACCACGCAACCACCCACACACACACACACACACACACACACAATTACCTCAAATGTTACGGTCCAGTGAGTAGATCATAGTTTAACAGTAACATGTTTGTGTAAATTAGACTTAAATTTATGAACAGCAGGACAACTTTAGAAGTTAGTTACATGTCCTTCACAGGACGCCCCATGTTTGTGATTTTCTAGGCCATGTTACATTCAGTATGTTTGCCATTGCTTTCTGAACGACCGACGCTCATACCATGGTTAAAATTAACGCAAGCGACCTACTCCCGAATCACTGACTTTGAGTTTGGTATTTCTGGTTTGTGAAACTGCGTCCTCTACCCCTACGCCACAAACGCCGACCAGTAAAACTTTAAGGAAATTCACAAGAGCATTAACCTAGCGATATATATACGTTCTGGGCCTGGTATACAAAAGAGCACTAACCTAATGACATATATACGTTCTGGGTCTAGTATACAAAAGCGCACTAACCTAGTGACATATATACGTTCTGGGCCTAGTATACAAAAGAGCACTAACCTAGTGACATATATAAGTTTTGGGCCTGGTATACAAAAGAGCACTAACCTAGTGACATATATACGTTCTGGGCCTGGTATACAAAAGAGCACTAACCTAGTGACATATATACGTTCACCGCCTGGTTGTTGCCAAGTTCGATGTTACAACCGGCGTTGACGGCTGCAGCAACTGCGTCCACGCTGTTGTTGACATAGTGGTGCTGAGTGATGATGTTTTCAATGGCCGACTGGTCGCTGATGACGTAACCTGTGAAGTTCCATTCTTTTCTAAGAATGTCCGTTAGCAGCTGTTTGTGGGCGCAGGCCGGGATACCGTTCAGTCTGTGGGCAATATTTACAGTTAGCTGCATATCCTTGAAGATCGTAAACTGATTTGAGACATTCTACGTAGACAGTCAACATTCTTTGGGCATGTTATTAGAAGAAATGACTCGGAGAACTTGGTGACAACTGGCAAGATCAAAGGGAAGAGACCAAGGGGAAGACCGAAAAGTACATATCTGGTGGCTTGGCCACGTGGCGTGGTCTAGACAGAAACACGGAGCTGATCCATGACTCTGGTGATCGAGTGAGATGGCAGAACATGACCAGCCACGCTTATCAGCATGGCACATGATGGATGGATGGATGGATGGATGGATATATATCTTTTACAGGACGTTGCAGTCAACCCCTGCATTTTTTTTGGCTATTTTGGGATTTATAGAGATGTTTACGTTCAGTAATTTGCCATTGATTTCTGAACGAAAGGCAATCATATCATTGTATGAAAACCAGCGCATAGCGGTTTTGTTCCATATCGCCCGAAGAAGCGTTTCGAACTCCGTGAACTGGATTGTGAATGACGTTCATAACCATTTCGCCATAGAGCAACCTGCCACACAGAAGGACTAAACCAGTATAACAGAATTACCACAGTGGAGCTCATGGAGAGAACTAGACAAATACCCGTGTCTCCAGAGGTGAAGAATAGACGCTGGCGCTGTACAAGACATACATTGAGAGACTTTAAGAATAGTATCACTGGAAAATCCTTTGTCTGGATTCCATGGAGCAAAAGAGGCAGGGGAAGACCTAAAGCATACGCAGAAAACAGTAGTTACAGAAGTAATTTATGTGGAGATGATGAGATACAAAGATAAGAAGTTAGTAGTTTGGGGACTGATTCCCTAAAGGAGGATAAAGAGCAAAATATCTATGATAGTCATGATCATCATCATCATGCAGCAGTTTTATTGTAGAACGTGGCTCTCATAACGGCAGACTAGATAAACTCTCGATCCTTCTCTGTTCTTCTGCTTATACAAGTTTATACCAATCGTGTCTTTAATGTTGTATGTCTACCTTCGTGTTGACCGTTGTTGTATGTCTACCGTCGTATTGACCGTTGTTGTATGTCCACCGTCTTGACGACCATTGTTGTATGTCTAATGTCGAGATGACCGTTGTTGTTAATCCACCGTCGTTGTATATCCACCGTCATATTGACCCTTGTTGTATGTTCATCGTGATGGCCACTGTTGTATGTCCACCGTCGTTTTGACCGTTGTTGTATGTCCACCGTCATATTGACCTTTGTTGTATGTTCATCGTGATGACCGTTGTTGTATGTCCACCGTCGACAGATGTTCTCAATGTATGTTCTATGGACCACGAACGGCGTTTCCTAATCTCTGATTCACTGGTACTCGTATTCACTTGGTTCTCAACATGAGCTTCACATTGTTGATCTGTAATAACATTTGAGTCCTTCAGTTCTGTGCCGGCTGCAGCTGATATGTGTGTAGTTTATTATTTGTCGTTCAAGTCGCTCTCCGTGTTTCCGATTCAATGTTATAATTAAATATTCTAAGTTGAACTGAATTAAGTTGAGTCAAAAACCGACTTCACGGCACTCACAGCATTCCCATATGTGTTCCGCCCTTATCTTCAACAGCCAGTGAAGAGTTTCCAAACCAATGGTACCAATAGCTGTCTGATTATGTGTTCGTATGGCCTTTCCTGTGAGTCCTACGGTCCCTCCCTGTAGCACCATTTTCTTCAAGCTCTGACGATCTGTCTGTTGTTCTGCACTATGCATACGATTCTAAAGAGCTCCAATTTCATTTGCCTACCTTATCATGTACCAATATCCAATATTCTAAATTTGGAGCTAAAGTGAATTTCTTTTCATTTCCACAAATTTCTTTATTCTAAAAAAGCACCGGAAATTTTTTTAATAGAAATAACGATTTAGTGGATTTCAGTTGGATGAGCCCAAACACTTGCATAAACCGTAAAGCTGGAACCTCTATCTTTTTAATACACAAAATAAGCCTTAACATTTAGGCTCACCTGTTGTAGCTACACATCAAACTGAAGGTGCCAGCCTTGACACACTTTCTAAAGGCGGGTAAAAAAGTCATACGCCAGTCGTGATCCGTCACCTGTGAGGCACACAAGTGGTATACTTAATTATTCAATATTAAATAACGTTGTTATGCTAGTAATACCAATCATGTACTTCATTAAAGAACAACACATTACATGGTTTAGCCATCTCATAAGAATTCCCTGGTACCACCACCAACTAAGAGCCACACTGAAGAATTATAATGGATACAGAGCAAGAGGAAGACCACGTAAAAGATGAAGTGGTGGTGTCAAGAGCAACTTTAATTAAACGAATGCCAAATTACAAGCAGCATTAGAATGAGCACGTAAAAGATCTTTATATCTCACACCAACACTTCACTGGTGTAAATGGAGGAAGTGCTGATCGATCTATACAAATATGGGTTTAGCACCATATGCTATTCATATATCATTCATTCATTCAGCAGCATGTCCGTTGCAGAACCTCGCTCCCATAACAACCTTCCCGAAAACCTCTCGATCATAAGCAAGATGTCCCGCGTCCGATACACCCATCTGGAGATCACCCGCCACATCCTGCATCCACCTATGATAAGCTTTCATGTGTGTAAACGTGCTCTATACTTTACTTATCGCATTCCAAACGGGCCAAATAGCGCGTAAAAGAGCCCGAATTATGATAAAGATATGTTTAGAGAGTCTGTTAGTGAGCACAGTTCTGCACTGAACAAGCCATTGGATTATGATACTGGTCTACTGAATAAGGATTTGTGTTTTCTGGGAGTCACATCCAGCGTGTGTGTGACATGATGGTGGTGGCAAATATAAAAGGCAAGGAACACATGACAGGTCTAGCAAACCGGTAGGAAATTTACTTGGTCCTACAAAACTATTGTTCATGAATAATGGAGGAAATCCGAAAGGCTCTAGTCACGGGCGTTGGAACTTCAATAATTCCTCCCCACGGCGCCTAGTGAAATAAGTGGAAGACAACAACAACAACAACAACAACAACAACAACAACAACAACAACACCAACAACAACGAATAAGCGAATGTTCGTAGTTTAATTGTAATAATGTTTCTTGTTCTTCATGTTCCTGATCCATATAGTAATACCATGGGAAGTAGGTCAGTGGGAATCTTGTTATTTAAAAAAAATAGTTGCATGTAATTCACAGAACATAGCAGTCAACCCCAGCATTTTTGCTGTTCGTGATTCTTGGGCACGGTTTACGTTCAGTAGTTTGTCATTGCTTTCTGAACGACCGGCTCCTATACCTTTTTCGAAAAAAACAGCACCGCTGTGTTTCGAACCCGGGTATACGGGATTACGAATCGCATCCGTAACACCTTCGCTACGCAGACCGGTAAATCTTGGTATATGAAGCCCATAAACGGGGATTCTCTCGCTGTTTGTGCTTTATCTCAATATACCAAGGTAGAAGAGGAACAAGATAAGATGAGATAAGGCAGTAATATTGATTTAACATTAGAACTGAATATTCAAAGTTTGCTGATAAGAAGAAGAAAAAGATCACTTACCTTTGCATCAAAACTACCCCGGCCATTCTCTGGCCCTCCATGGACGTCGAAGTGCTTGCATCCTGCTGTGGCCTGGACGTATCTCGTGTGGTTACCTGGCAATGTACACGTGACAATTTGCTTACAAAAAGGTTCTTTTATATTAGTTCTTAGTTTGCTCTAGGGTCATCATCCTCATTATCATCATCATTCATCATAGTCAATGTCATCATCGTTTCGGAAACCGGTCACGTGGTTGATAGGGGCAATGCGTTTCATATGTTGCTTAACACAGAAAATAGTCGCTTGTTAAAGGCAGCAGAAGCCATCATAATTAATCTGCATAGGCCAGTTTTATGCAAACGGAAAGGCATGATAGTCAGTTTTAAATTACCGTGGTAATCAATCAATCATGTGCCATGCCGGAAAGCGTGGGCGGTCATGACTCGCCATTTCACTCGATCACATGTCGTGGATCAGCTCAGTGTTCTGTCCTCGTCCATGCCATGTGGCCAAGCCATACCAGGTATTTTCCTCTCGGTCTTACCCTCTTGGTCTGTTCCCTTCGATCTTGCAGTTTGTCACTAAGTTCTCATCCATTTCTTCTCATAACATGTCCAAAAAATTTTGACTGTCTACGTCTAATTTCTCTAATCAGTCTATGATGTTCATTTGTCTCCTGTAGTACTTGGTCATTGGTTTTTCTGTCTGTCCATGGTATTCTTTGCATTTTCCTCAGAAACCACATTTCTGCAGCCATCAGATGCTTTTCAGCTTGACTGCTCATTGTCCAAGTTTCACATCCATACAAAAGAACAGGCTCTATGTATCCCCTCAACACTCTTTTTCTCCTTTCAATTGACATCTTTTTATTGGTCAGAATGTTTTTCATCTTGCTAAAGGCTACTTTCGCCATGGCGATTCTTGTTCTAATCTCTTCAAGGCATCTCCCATCAGATGTTATAACTGTTCCAAGATAATTGTACCGATTCACTTGTTGAAGAATATTTCCATTTACTCGTATATTACATTGTGGCACTTCTTCCTTCCTACTGACGACCATAACCTGAGTCTTTTTACAATTTAATTCTAACCCCAGTTGCGTACCGTGGTAAACAATTGACATTACTGTGCGAACATGTGTGTATTTCAGTTTGAAGGATTTATCTAGTTATTTTACGTTATGTTGTATGATTTCTGCAGTATGCACTTAACAAGATGCGGCAAAATATGCCAGCCAATAAATCATGCAATCTATTGTGCATGTCTTCGTTATTTAAATATCATCATTATTCATCATCGTCATTATCAACATCATCATAAAGGTCACCATCATCGTCATTATCACCATCATCATAAAGGTCACCATCATCGTCATTATCAACATCATCATAAAGGTCACCATCATCGTCATTATCATAGTCTTTATCATCGTCATAATCGTTAACGTGTACAATGTCTACTTGGGACCTTTTTGTTTTTTCGCCCTTATCGGAAAGAAGTAAGCACCCCATCAACTACCACGGAGAACCGCACTAGCGCAGTGATAGCGCACTTGCCTGGAGATCTGGTCATCATGTGTACGAATCCCCAAAGACGCAGAGATGTTGCTGTTGGCTTGGGCTCCTAGATCAACATAGCCTACTGTGGTAAGAAAGAAAAGGTCTCTGAAAATTGTCTGGGATTTTTTTTTTTAAAGTCTCTTAAAGTTGTCTAGGATTAAAAGGTCTCTTAACGTTGTCTAGGATTAAAAGGTCTCTTAAAGTTGTCTAAAATTAAAAGGTCTGTGAACGTTTTCTGGGATTTAAAAACAGGTCTCTGAAAGGGATAAAACCGGTCCCTGAAAGTTGTCTGGGATAAAAAGGTCTCTGAAAGTTGCCTGGAGAAAAAAGGTCTCGGAAAGTTGTTTGGGATTTATTTTTGTTTAAAAAGGTCTCGAAAGTTGTCTGGGATAAAAAGAAACAGTCTCTGAAAGTTGTCAGGGAAGCAAAGGTCTCTTAAAGTTGTCTGGAATTAAAAATAAAGGTCTCTGAAAGTTGTCTGGGATTAAAAATAAAGGTCTCTGAAAGTTGTCTGGAAAGCAAAGGTCACTGAAATTTTCTGGAAAGCAAGTCTCTAAAGGTTGTCTGGGATGAAAAGGTCTCTGAAAGTTGTCTGGGATAAAAAGGTCTCTGAAAGTTGTCTGGGATAAAAAGGTATCTGAAAATTGTCTGGCATAAAAAGGTATCTGAAAGTTGTCTTGTATACAAAGGTCTCTGGAAGTTGTCTTGGATAAAATAAAAAAAAGGTCTCTGAAAGTTGTTTGGGATTTTTTTTTAAAGGTCTCGAAAGTTGTCTGGGATAAAAAGAAACAGTCTCTGAAAGTTGTCAGGGAAGCAAAGGTCTCTTAAAGTTGTCTGGAATTAAAAATAAAGGTCTCTGAAAGTTGTCTGGAAAGCAAAGGTCACTGAAATATTCTGGAAAGCAAGTCTCTAAAAGTTGTCTGGGATGAAAAGGTCTCTGAAAGTTGTCTGGGATAAAAAGATCTCTGAAAGTTGTCTGGGATAAAAAGGTCTCTGAAAGTTGTCTGGGATAAAAAGGTCTCTGAAAATTGTCTGGCATAAAAAGGTATATGAAAGTTGTCTTGTATACAAAGGTCTCTGAAAGTTGTCTTGGATAAAATTTAAAAAAAAGGTATCTGAAAGTTGTCTGGGATTTATTTTTTTTAAAAAGGTCTCTGAAAGTTGTCTGGGAAGCAAAGGTCTCTGAAAGTTGTCTGGGATTTTAAAAAAAAGGTCTCTGAAAGTTGTCTGGGGAAAAAGTGTCTCTGAAAGTTGTCTGGGATAAAACGGTCTCTGGAAGTTGTCTGGGATAAAACGGCCTCTGGAAGTTGTCTGGGATAAAACGGCCTCTGGAAGTTGTCTGGGATAAAACGGCCTCTGAAAGTTGTCTGGGATAAAAAGGTATCTGAAAGTTGTCTGGGATAAAAAAAAAGTCTCTGAAAATTGTCTGGCATAAAAAGGTATCTGAAAGTTGTCTTGTATACAAAGGTCTCTGAAAGTTGTCTTGGATAAAATAAAAAAAAGGTCTCTGAAAGTTGTTTGGGATTTTTTTTTAAAGGTCTTGAAAGTTGTCTGGGATAAAAAGAAACAGTCTCTGAAAGTTGTCAGGGAAGCAAAGGTCTCTTAAAGTTGTCTGGAATTAAAAATAAAGGTCTCTGAAAGTTGTTTGGGATTAAAAATAAAGGTCTCTGAAAGTTGTCTGGAAAGCAAAGGTAACTGAAATATTCTGGAAAGCAAGTCTCTAAAAGTTGTCTGGGATGAAAAGGTCTCTGAAAGTTGTCTGGGATAAAAAGGTCTCTGAAAGTTGTCTGAGATAAAAAGGTCTCTGAAAGTTGTCTGGGATAAAAAGATCTCTGAAAATTGTCTGGCATAAAAAGGTATATGAAAGTTGTGTTGTATACAAAGGTCTCTGAAAGTTGTCTTGGATAAAATAAAAAAAAGGTATCTGAAAGTTGTCTAGGATTTTTTTTTCTTTTAAACAGGTCTCTGAAAGTTGTCTGGGAAGCAAAGGTCTCTGAAAGTTGTCTGGGGATAAAAAGGGTCTCTGAAAGTTGTCTGGGATAAAACGGCCTCTGGAAGTTGTCTGGGATAAAAAGGTCTCTGAAAATTGTCTGGCATAAAAAGGTATATGAAAGTTGTCTTGTATACAAAGGTCTCTGAAAGTTGTCTTGGATAAAATAAAAAAAAAGGTATCTGAAAGTTGTCTAGGATTTTTTTTTTCTTTTAAACAGGTCTCTGAAAGTTGTCTGGGAAGCAAAGGTCTCTGAAAGTTGTCTGGGGATAAAAAGGGTCTCTGAAAGTTGTCTGGGATAAAACGGCCTCTGGAAGTTGTCTGAGAATAAAGGCAGTCGTGGTGACATTGATCACAATAACTATGGAGTACCGATTGGTCTATGACAAATGTATTCCCAACACCATACATTCAATATGTGTCGAGGTGTGGGAAAGATTCCTTTACTATAACTGTATTCAGAAACTGGACACTTCAAATTAGAGACTGGCGCCTTATTGTTAAGTGACCCACTCCCTGCTGTAAACAGTAAGATATGAAATATAATAATCAATTTTGACATCTCTGTAGCAAAGAACAGATTGCCTAGTGTTCATACTACAGATGGACACTCACCTTGTAACCCCTTCACATACACTGCTGCGAGCACGCCGCTGAGAAAGGGATCTTCTCCGTAGGTTTCCTGAATGTTTTAAACAGTAAAATGTCGCGAGTTGTGGGGTTATTTGTGTTCTTGAATGGTAACGCTTTCTATTGTTATAATGGTTACAATTATATTAGAGTTAAGCAGGCTAGGTAGGCAGGTAGTTAGGTAAGAAGGTAGGTAGGTAGGTAGGTAGGTAGGTAGGTAGGTAGGTAAAGGTAGGTAGGTAGGAAGGTAGGTAGGTAGGTAGGCAGGCACCTAGGCAAGCAGGTTTGTAGATTTGGATGTGATTTTATATCGTCTGTTGCGTCATATGTTTGCAGTTAGGTAAGCAAGTAGTTAGATAGGTAGAACTCTATCTACCTATCTATCTATCTATCTATCTATCTATCTATCTATCTATCTATCTATCTATCTATCTATTTATCTATCTATCTATCTATCTATCTATATATCTGTCTGTCTGTCTGTCTATCTATCTGTCTGTCTGTCTGTCTATCTATTCATCCATCCAACTATCCATGCAACCATCCACCTATTCATCCAACAATCCATCCAACCATCCATCCATCCACCCACTCATACATCTAGTCTTCCATCTATCCATCCATCCATCCACCCAAACAAATCTAGCCACAAACTCATCCTCCCATAAATTCATCCTAGCACCCACCTACTCAAACCCATCCACCCACCTATCCATTTATCCATTCATCTGTCCACCCACCCAAACTCCTCCACCCACAAAGCCACCCACCTATCAATGCATCCATTCATCCTTCCATACACCCACCCACCCAAACCCATCCACTCACCCATCCATCCCTACCTATCTTCTCAAAACCCACCCATCCATTCGTCCATTCATCCAACGATCCACCCACCCATCCAAACCTAGCTACCCAAAAGTCCCCCCACCCATCCATTCGTCCATTCAGCCAACAATCCACCCACCCAAATACATCCACCCACAAACCCACCCATCATTTCATCCTTCCAATTACCAACCCACCCAAACCCACACACCCACAAACCTACCCACCCACCCATTCATTCGTCCATCCATCCATGCACCCACTACACATCCACCTATCCACTTAATCCACCCACCCACCCAGCCCTCCTCACTGTCACAAGACCTACCTCAATCCTGCCCCAGCGGGGATCCCTGACGATGTTGATGACCGGGCTGAAACAGCTGGCTCCCGTGTGGCTGGCGAAGATCCCCCTCTTCACAAAGTCGTTATGCTTGCCCCTGACCTCCTTTCCTATGGCAGTGGCAACTCTGAACATCAGACTCGGACTGTCGTGCATATAGTAAACTTCATCTCATTAAATAATTCAGTGTCATGGGATTATAAATCGTCTTATTAAAATCTCCCGTAATCGCCATGGGCTTAATAATCAAATTATAGTTTAAGTATCACTAAGCTAATTTGTGAGGGCTGGTCTGGTTCACAAGATCAGTCCCGCGTCTAGCGTTCGTTGTCTCGGATGGCTGTGTGAGATGTACCATATTGGAATCTTCCCAGCCAACGCAAGTTAGCGAGGCAGGCGTTTCGAGAATGTAACCGCATCGTGAAGCGGCAGCCAGAGTCGTAGTTTGAGCGGACAAAAGAGCAAATTTGTACGACCCTTCGACAAAGTCTCGATAAGCGCCCACTCTCTCTTGAAGAGTAGTGATCTTGCAGTCAATAAGCTGGTATAGCTTTTCGGTCAGTCCTGCCGGCGTAGCTTGGAAGCTCGTCGGTAGGCGTCCAGTGGTTTTGGATGTATCACCAGGTACCGGTTGGGCGCGCTTTAGCGATGCTACTCTTGGCTTGAGTGTGCGTTAATAGTCCGTCTGTCCGATAGATATCTGATTGATCCTGCCAGTAGTCATATGCTTGTTTCAAAGATTAAGCCTTGCATGTCTAAATTCACACTGTCTCACGGTGAAACCGCGAATGGCTCATTAAATCAGTCGAGGTTCCTTAGATGATACGATCCTACTTGGATAACTGTGGCAATTCTAGAGCTAATACATGCTTACCAAGCTCCGACCCTCGCAGAGAAAGCGCTTTTATTAGTTCAAAACCAATCCTCGTTGCCCTTCGCGGTGCGCGGCGTTCCCGCTGGTGACTGTTGATAACTTTGTGCTGATCGCATGGCCAAACTTGCCGGCGATGCATCTTTCAAATGTCTGCCCTATCAAATGTTGATGCCCTCCCCTCCTCCCCCCATGATGTGTCTCCACCTTGTCGCGATGCCTTGTGTGCCCCAATGACCCCAAGAACAGAGCCGACGGATGCACAACTATGTGTCGGACAGGACTTGGGTTAGGATGCCAGACTAAGAGAGACACAACCTGCTGCTTTGCAGGTAGACTGAAGATAGCAGTCAAAAGTTCAAATCAGGCTTACGAAGGCAGAAATTCTTGGTCCGGACACGGACTCTAAGGCTCCCAGCTGAGGGATATGGCCGAACGCCTCTAAGCCACTAACCCTCAGTTGTGAGAGCCAGGCCGATACATGCTTAGCACAGACTCTTGTTCGTAGGCTCTCAACTGGGGGATATGAAGGGTTCCCGGATGAGAGGGCCTTACCGTTACTTGATCTCTGATGCATGGGGGTAAGGTGCTGAGCCGGCAGCACATGTAGCCTACCCCGTGAGCGGTACTTAAGGTGGCAAAGCGGTACAGTCGCACGAAGTGGTTACGATGAAAGTCTGTATCTATACCCATAGAGTGAGCATAGTCAAAGGTAGAAAAAGTCTCAAAAACACAAAACGGAACGCTTGGCTAGCGAATCCATCACGTGGTAGTCCGAAGCGAAAGCTTGATGAGTGGATGTCGTACGCAGGCTGCCCGTCCCTGGTTTGTGTGGGGAGCGACCAGTGGCAAAACGAAATGTCCAATACATGGAAGTGAGGAATTAAAACAGCAATGAGCAGGATGTAGCGACTCCTCTGGTTAGCCCAGTCTCAGAGCAGTATGTGCCGGCTCTGCATTTATGGAAGCCTCCTTGGATAGCGGGGAATGCCCATGGACTGCCCCTGCCTTCCTTTGAGAGTTGGCCGTGATGTTTTTGACCGTCCTACCTTGACCAGCTGAGATGTAGGCGACACCACAGCAGTAAAAGTCTAAGGTCTCTCGAAACCTCGGTAAGGCAAACCCATAAAAACGCCCGCTAAAGTCGGATGTGCTGGCCTAATGGCGCAAATAAATCATGCACAACGCAAAAACGTCCAAGTGAAATGTCTTCCGTGCGGAACAGCTCTAAATAGTCTTCCGAGTGCCCTTCGCGTTCGGAACAGCTCTGACTAGCTAGTTTTCCGAATGTCCGTCGTGCCCGGAACAGCTCGAACTATTTTGTTTTCCGGGCAGGGCAACTAAGCACATGTCCGAAACGAAAGCTCGCTGAGTGGATACCATCTGCAATCCGACCGTCCCTGGTATGTGCGGGGTGCGGCACTTAGCAAACGAAAGGCCCAATACACTGAAGTGAGGAAATAAAGCAGCCATGAGCAGGTGAGCA
>JACEFZ010017049.1:432500-525000 GCA_014155875.1 Cepaea nemoralis | reverse complement strand
AATATTACTTCTACTATGTCTACTTTTTGCTACTGCTACTATTACTGCTACTGTTGCTTGTGCTACTGCAGCTACTACTATCATTACTACAATAACAATTATTGCCACTACTACTACTTTTACAATTTGTACTACCATTTCTATTTTTAATACGTGTTCTTTACAGACAACTGCAACTACCATGCACCCATATTAGCTATTTGTGATTTACTAGACAACTTGTGATTTACTAGACAACTTGTGATTTAATAGACAGCTTGTGATTTAATAGACAACTTGTGATTTACTAGACAACTTGTGATTTAATAGACAACTTGTGATTCAATAGACAACTTGTGATTTAATAGACAACTTGTGATTTAATAGACAACTTGTGATTTAATAGACAACTTGTGATTTAATAGACAACTTGTGATTTAATAGACAACATGTGATGTAGTAGACAACTTGTGATTTAATAGACAACTTGTGATTTAATAGACAACTTGTGATTTAATAGACAACTTGTGATTTATTAGACAACTTGTGATGTACTAGACAACTTGTGATTTAATAGACAACTTGTGATTTAATAGACAACTTGTGATTTACTAGACAACTTGTGATTTAATAGACAACTTGTGATGTACTAGACAACTTGTGATTTAATAGACAACTTGTGATTTACTGTCTTCTGGGTGTGACGTTAACAGACAAAGTTAAAGCGCTCTACATCTTTCAGCCACACAGACCTCCACTACTACTATTACAGTCGCTGCACTGGTCGTCTTGACAGACGATATTTTGTTACACTGTGCTTCAAAATTAACATTGACACAAAGTGAATGTTGACTAAGTGACAGATAGAGTGGCTATGGTTGTGTCTAGGGTATGTCCTTGTAAAATGTGATGTTGAACAACCGATTAACCAAGATGCATCCCAACCAAACACCAGTCAGTGAACAAGCGTTAATTTGCGCACATAATATTCCTTTAATTCTGAATTAACACAGACACATGTAACATATAAATCCAGGAACAATAATTCTCTAAGAATATATCTCCATCCCAATGGAACACTTCGAATAACCCTGCCTCTCACGGCCTACAAAATATCGTCCCACACGACAGGTATACGAGCCTCTCTCTAGGCCCGACTCAAAGTAACCCACTCTGGGTCTCAAATTCCACTCACTATCCCTGGAACCCACAGTGCGGAGTTATCTTCCGAACTCCGTCACAATTCTTCATTTTCTCAGACCACGACCTTCTCCTGGTCCGGTCTAGACTCAACTCCCTCTCAGCTCGGAGTCCGAACATCAACTGCCCCCGTCAATCTTTGTCCCTCTCTTTTTAAACTGTTGTCTCCCCCACAATGCTTCACACACAACACACAATCTCACTGCTTCAACTGTTTGCCTCACCCTTCTTTTAGCCAGCTGACTTCTTCTCAGCTCCCCCTTTCAATTACTGTCTTCTCATTTACGCCCTCTGGGGGACTTACTATCCGCCTTATTTTATCTCGTGAACTGTTTATCTTGTACGGCCACTCACCTTAATGTCAATGACCACAGGCATGTGACACTACCCCACCCTCAAAAGAAAACTTCGTTTTCAAATGTTGGGAGACTAAAACTTATTAAATATGTGACCCAGACACATTGCCTGGGTAGCCCTAAGTATGGCTGCACCTTACTCTAGCTACCACACTACATAATACATCAAATACTCATAGTACACTCCCATATTCCCCACACATAAATACAACCATCTTTCTATCTTGTGTACCAATGCATGAACTAATACATCACATAATAATAATACATCATAGAAAAGCATATACTTATGTACCCACAGGTCTATTAATATCTTTAAGAAGACACAAGCTATTTGTGTACCGACCATATATCAGGTGGTTCTTTCCTTGCATCAACCCACCTCTGATTCCTGTCGATGCTGTGTCTACCTTTCATGTACCCATGACTCATGGTACCTCTACAATTACAACATCTGTTTGCTATCCCTAGCCCTGGGTCAGTAATGTCGCGAACACTCTTTTGACCTGACTCAACTTTCCTATCTGCATATTGTACTGTTACCCTTGAGTCTCTGTTTAGTCTGAACTCTTTATTCAATCTTGGCCCATATATCTGGCACCTTTCTTTCTGCTGCATACGCCTTATGCCTATGTGCCCTGCACATGCACTATCCTGAGCTGTTCTAGTATATCGGTCTCTGTGTGCTAAAGGTACTGCTACTTGCCGACGTGCAGTTCCACTATCTGAAAAGCGGCGAGTGAGAACATTGTTCTTCCTCTCGAAGCACCATCTACCTTTCTTTGACTGCCTATGTTCTACTCTCCTACACCCTTGTGAACATTTGTTCAGAGTAGTATCTTGTCTCTGGGATTCCCTACAGCTGCATTTGAGATCCATTCTCACCTGCTCAGCTGTCCTATCCTTGTCCTCAGTGTTTACTTCAAGTGCCTCTTTTTCTTCAGCTATACTCTCTAATTTAGGTTTTCTTTTGGTAACTACCTCGTTACTATTTCCACTATGTTTTTGGTCCCAAATAAACTACTTCCTCTTCTGTACACTCTTTAACTCCTATAACATTTCCTATGATGGGATCTGCCACTGGTGAGTCTAAAACACATGCTGTCACTCTTCCTGTTATGTATGGTGTTTTTACTGTTATCACGGCTATTGGGTAGAATTCTAATGCCCCATTAAATGTTATGGATCTAATCTTTTCCCCTGTATAATCCGAGGGTTGCACTAAACTCTTTCTCACCCCGATGGACGTACATCCGGAATTCCTAATTGTTAACGCTGGCCTATCATTAACAAACCCATGATGCATCTTCGGTCTTCCTCCTTCATGGACTGCTGATCCTGCTTTCACTGTATGACCACATATTAAGACTGGCTGACCGTCTTTTTCAAAAAGAGGTTTGCACCCACTACAATCTTCATTGTTCAGCGTCTCAATTACTTGTGCTGCATTTGAGTGCTCTGTTTCTCTCATCCTACATTGATGGCTGAAATGCCCCTTCCTTCCACATTTGAAACAAGTGATCTCCCTTTTACTGTTGTTGGTTGGTCCATCTGATGGTTGTGCATCACACTCTGCCATTTTGTGTCTCCAGCTCCCACAATTCCAGCATCCGGCATAATTTGGACGTCTCTGGAAGTTCCCTCTTCTATATGGGTACCGTCCTACTCTACCAACATTGTTTCCTCGGAAACCATTATCTTGAAGTTCTTGTTGCTCACCTTTCTGTGCTGAATCCACACTTTTCGCCCTTGGTCTAATGACTGGATTCTGGTCCTGTTTAGTGTACGCTGCACAGACTATTTCCTCACTCATAAGTCTACCAATAGAACTGTTTGGATGTGCAGTCATGTAATTTTGCCCTAACTGTGACATTGTGTCTATGTCCTTTGGCTTACGTTCCTCAAAGAAAGCTACTAAGTTTGTATTGCATGATGATAAAACTTTGTCTCTTAACACTAAATCCACTAATTTATTAAAATCTTTTCCTACCTCTGCCAGCTCCATCCACTTATTAAATGTATTCTTTACTGTGTTAACAAAGTCTGTGAAATCTTGATTTGTCTCTGGCACTAACTGTCTAAACTTTGTTCTATATCCATGTTCAGTTAGTTGGAACTTTGTCAGCAAACGTTGACGTAAGATAGTGTAGTTGTTTCTTTCTTCTACAGGTAAATTGAACATAGTATCTAGTGCCTTTCCCGTTAGAAGCTCACCTAGTCTAGTAGCATACTGTTCTTCTGGGATGCCTAACACTTTCGCTGATGCCTGATATCTGTCAAGATAAGATTCAAGGTTGTCTCGGTCCGTAAAATATGGCAGTTTTAATCTCTGTGCCGACTGCGACGGTCTTCTGCTTTCCTCACTTTGACCTTTCGAAGATAGTTCTAGTTTTCTTAACTCGATTTCAGTTTGCATCTGACACTTGATCTTCTCTTTCTCAATTTCCATTTCAGCTAACTTTACTTCCTGTAGACGTTTGTTTTCCATTTCAGCTAACTTTACTTCCTGTAGACGTTTGTTTTCCATTTCAGCTAGTTTTACTTGTGTCTCTTCCTGTAGACGCTTGTTTTCTATCTCAGCTAGTTTTACTTGTGTCTCTTCCTGTAGACGCTTGTTTTCTATTTCAGCTACCTTTTCTTCCTGCAGACGTTTTGCCTCGCGTTCATTATGCCTCTCCTCTCTTTAAATCTGTTTTTGTTCTTTTGCTTCGGCATACTCCTGTAACTCTTTACCCTTCAGGCCTATTCGTTCACCTGCTTCAATATATTCCATTAAAGTAGGCATCTTGTACTTGTGGACACGTTGCTGTCTGTCAGCCAACTATAAATGTGACGACTCTGCTGTTAGTCTTTGTGTCATTTCCCTAAGTACACCCACACTCCCTGTGTACGTCAATTCGTAGTGCTAAAATATCACTCTGTACTCACCCGTCACTCTATAAGCACTAGGTAGTGAGGGGGAATATTAACTATCCTCCCTCGTATATATATATATATATTGTTCTACAGTTATTTGATATATATATATATATATATATATATATATATATATATATATATATATATATATATATATATATATATATATCAAATAACTGTAGAACAATTCCTGGAAATAGTTGTAAACATACATATACATACACAAATGAATGATACACACTAAATGCCAACTATTAAACGCTAGACGCATAGGCCGGTGAAAAGCAGACGGATGATTACATAGAAATAAAAACCACTGACATAAACATGCCCATGAAAGACCATACCGTGCGCATAATATAAACTGACAGATACCATCTAGATAGACGCTGTTTTAACATAAGAATTACAACAATACCATATATCCAAAGAAATCAAATATCGTATGTAACCGTAAAGAGAGAACAGTAAAAAGAACAAATATAAAATGAATAATGTACATAGATCTGACGATAGACACTTGGACACCGTGTATAATGTCGAGACGACCCAATGCCACAGCACAAAACAAACTGACTCGTCAGCTGCCTCTCAACAACATACAATATATACCTAGACAATTTCACCTTTGCGCTGTGTCCCGCATTTCGAGAAACAATGCAAAAATATCCTACTTATAACGAACAGTGGACCACATACAAATAATTACGTAACGCACAACACCAATACTTAGGACGATGAGAACAACAGAAGCAAACAAGGGTTGCCGCCACCAATGTGATGGTAGAATCTTACAAAAGTCCTTAGTTTGTTTTTAATAGTGTCCGAAAATCGTCTGGAAATGTCTGTCCGTTACTGTTTTGAAAAGATTACGACGTTAGATTCCCACAATGAATTAATGTTCTGATGCGTTGTCCTTTTTGTTGACGTGGTGACACGATTTTCGACTGTCGTAAAAGTTGAAGATGATGATAATTATCCCAACGCCTTGTCTCTACACAGTCCGTAACGTTTTTGTAACCCTCCCTGTAGAGTTGGCCTGTGATTGTATAATGTATGTGAACGCTCTTGTTTTGCCAGAAATATTGGGTTTTCGTTGCGTTTTGGGGAGCCGAAAGTACCTTTAAAATCAATGAATGTTTATCTGCGTAGTCACTGTCGCTTTGAAGTGATGGTATGGTTTCACTGTTGCTGACCAGGTTAAACAAACGAATGGCAGAAAATGATCACGCGCTTTAAATCCGCTTTGCAAGTCTTTTTTGGTGAAGAAATGCGCTAATACTTGCGAAGACGGCACCTGAATGACTGTTGTGGTTTGTTTCTCGATGATGACACACATACAAAGACGTTAAACGCAAATCCTAGTTTCAGTAGAAAAACAACGTGTTTATCTCGTTCTACTCTGGACAACTTTTCAGTAAAATTCCATTGTCCACGGCCTTGAACCCGCCGGTCATCTCCGTTTCTCTTTATCACAATAATCCGTGCAGAAACTTTTACTTTTCTGTGGAGCAACGATTGTCACCTTTGTGTGTTCCCCACATTTTACTCCTATGACTCCCCTCCTCCTGGCGAGTTTTTAACTATGAATTACCCTCGTAACTCCCCTGGCGCCCCTTTCCGTCTTATTATCTGCACCGAACTCTGAAGACGCCGTACACACACACACTCGCTGTCCACAAGTTCACCTGACCTTCACCTTTGGCACCTGTCTATTTTTCGTGAACAACTGTCCTAAACAGCGCCGACTTATTGTCCGCTGTCTTCCAGACAGCTCTCTCAGCAGCGCAAAACCTTGTCTGTGTACTGTGAGTAAACCCCGCTGTCCCCTCTCCCTCTCAGGGTGGGCAATGGTTTTACCTGTGGTGGCCTTTCGTGAAATCTCCGCTAGCCAATTCCCGCACAGGAGAAACACCAGTGTTTATATCGTGGACAGTCTTTCCCCGTCTACTCTCCCCACTCCGAGTGAGAAATGATATTATTACCTGGTTTCTCGTGGACTCTGTATTAATTCTCCGACACTTTTGAAATGCTTTGTCTGCTGAAAATGGTGTTTATTCTTGACAGGAGAGCCCTCATCATTGTTGTTGTAATTGGGCATCCGACTAATGTCTCCGATGTTAGTATTCTTTCTAATCGACTAGTTCACAGATAAAGGGAATGACAACAATGTCTATATTGTTCTTGATCGGACGAAGCCTCCAGAAATCTACTCTGACACAAAGTGAATGTTGACTAAGTGACAGATAGAGTGGCTATGGTTGTGTCTAGGGTATGTCTTGTAAAATGTGATGTTGAACAACCGATTACCCAAGATGCATCCCAACCAAACACCAGTCAGTGAACAAGCGTTAATTTGCGCACATAATATTCCTTTAATTCTGAATTAACACAGACACATGTAACATATAAATCCAGGAACAATAATTCTCTAAGAATATATTTCCATCCCAATGGAACACTTCGAATAACCCTGCCTCTCACGGCCTACAAAATATCGTCCCACACGACAGGTATACGAGCCTCTCTCTAGGCCCGACTCAAAGTAACCCACTCTGGGTCTCGAATTCCACTCACTATCCCTGGAACCCGCAGTGCGGAGTTATCTTCCGAACTCCGTCACAATTCTTCACTTTCTCAGACCACGACCTTCTCCTGGTCCGGTCTAGACTCAACTCCCTCTCAGCTCGGAGTCCAAACATCAACTGCCCCCGTAAATCTTTGTCCCTCTCTTTTTAAACTGTTGTCTCCCCCACAATGCTTCACACACAACACACAATCTCACTGCTTCAACTGTCTGCCTCACCCTTCTTTTAGCCAGCTGACTTCTTCTCAGCTCCCCCTTTCAATTACTGTCTTCTCATTTACGCCCTCTGGGGGACTTACTATCCGCCCTATTTTATCTCGTGAACTGTTTATCTTGTACGGCCATTCACCTTAATGTCAATGACCACAGGCATGTGACAGACATAATAATCTCTCCATAGCATAAAGCCTGGGCTGAATTGTTGAGACCATGCGTTGCTCGTGCAGCTTAAACAAAAGTCACTTAAAAGTCGACAAGATCGACTTCATTGCACCGGGTTTTTATAAAATATGGCTGCCGCAGCGAACTGCAGAAAGCGCCGCACAAAGCACGAACTCCGTAGCTCCAGCGACGACCCACAGGAGTCTCCGAAAAAATGCACTCGTAAATCGAAGGACGCGGCCCGGAATCGAACCCACAACCTTCGGAGCCCGAGTCAGACGGCTCGACCACTTCGCCACTGAGACTCCCCTATAAACCCATGCAGCCTCATCCATCTCTCGGTCTGCCTAGTTTACTCCAGATGAAAGGTAACGCTAATACATTTGAAACAAGACCAGCTACAGAAGCTGCCGGATCAGCAAAGCAATGCTCTAACTGTCCGCCTTTCGGAGCTTCGATCCTAAATCAGTTGCCGACCAAGGCTTAGGACCTGGTTTGCTCTGCTTCGACATGTAGTCTTTAGGCTGCATTTCTTCGCACTAATTTAAAGCGTGTCTCCTCCCAATTGCGCTCCTTCGCCTGAAGCCGTTGGCACAATGTGAGATGTCTGATTTACTGAGTGCCGCCCAACATTCGGCGCTAACAGAATGCAGGTAGTACCGTCTACTGTTTTACAGTAGTTCAGTCATTTACTACTACTACTACTACTACTACTACTACTACTACTACTACTACTACTACTACTACTACTACTACTACTACTACTACTACTACTACTACTACTAATAATAATAATAATAATAATAATAATAATAATAATAATAATAATATCAGTACAACAATGTGGATCTATGTATTAAAATATTCACCGAGACGAGCAATAGCGGGCGCCGGGCCGCCATAATCGCCAACCCCTCCGCGGGCCATCTGTATCTGCATCTCATCAAGGGTCAGCCTAGACACCAGATCATTGACCCGGGCCTCGAATGACAGGGCATTGTTTTGGAAAGGATATGTCGGATCGGCCTGGACTTGGTTCCAGGAACACAGGAACAGTGCAAGGAACACACACAGAGGAACCATTGTGTTAGGGTTCCGATCTGAGTCGACTTCTGTGCAAAACATGAAAGACATAAAGTAACACTATGATACATATTCTTTAGTGTATAAATATATACTACTACTACTACTACTACTACTACTACTACAACTACTACTACTACTACTACTACTACTACTACTACTACTACTACTACTACTACTACTTCTACTACTACTACTTCTACTACTACTACTACTACTACTACTACTGCTGCTAATACTACAGCAACTACTAGTACTGTTACTACTACTACTGTTATTGCCACTGCTACTACCATTACTACTGCTACTACCACTACTACTGCTGCTACTAATACTACTGCTACTCGTCGTCAGTATCCACCAATTCGTACTGCATTGATTATATCAGTCTTGCCCTCGCTTTTCCCGTGTGTATTGATGAATTATTTGCCAGCTGGTCTGCGTGTTTATTATCTTTAACCAGTATGTGCGTACATCCAGGAGAGTGATTTGAAGCGTTACTTCCGAATGCTGTCTATGAATTCGGAGCGGAGAATTCTGTATGCGATTTCTTATAACAGGTTCATGGAGTCTGATATGGTTCCTCACGCGTGTGACTTCCTGCTCTGGTGCCTATGTCAGTGCTCCGGAGACAGCCATGATCTCCATAGTCTAGCATGATGTTGTTCTCTAGAACGTGCCGCCATCCTCTGACTGTTCTTCTCAATCTGTTGTGCTGTGTAAATCCAAGATGATCTCGAACCGCACTAGACGGACCCATCTGTGTAAATGATATCTTCTGGACGCGAATGTTGCTCGACCAGTTATCATGTTCTCTTAGGCTGTTTACACTTTTCATTGATTTGATCAGTATACAAAACGATACTTCTTCTTCTTCTGCGTCCAGAATATTGTTTGAGACGTAATTGCGTTGTGCCTGTTTACAGCAGATCTGCGATATTTGAACCTTTCGGCTGTCACATCCGACTTCTTCAGGCATTTGTTAGCCGGATTACCCTCCAGGATCAAAACGATACTAGCGGAGAAACAATTACGCGTGTTGACATTACAATTTTGGGTACCACACTGTGATTTGACTTTATAGAAAGATTTGATTTATGTATGTATTCCTTCTGTGCCATTCCGACAAGAGAAACTGGCATGACTCAATTTCTCACACTATTACAAGAGTCTTGGATTAGCTCTGGTACCCGCCCCAGTTATACCATGCAGTCAAGCCATCCATGTATTCATCTCTCTGTCTTCCACTGGCGCTTCTCGCAACAATCTTGCCAGTTGTCACTAAGTTTTCTTGTTTATTTCTCCTCATAACCTGCCCAAGGAATTGTGGTTGTCAATGATTGGTTTCTCTACTAAAATTACGAATTCTCATTTTCTTATTTGAATTTATAGTAAAACAAAAACAGTACTTCCGAGATCTTATGAGACGCAATCCCAATCAGCGACTGCCGTGTACTAACGAAGAAACTACTGTAATGACACCTTACCGTCATGACAGACAATAGTTTGTCACATTGTCATTCACACAAAAATAAAGTCAATAACTACATCCCATCGCAGGGAGCAGGGATGGAGTTATACCTCTCCACAGCACAAATTGTAGAGCCCATGTGTTGCCCGTGCAGCATGATTCCTCTCTCGACCTGCCTAGTTTACACCAGAGGAAAGGTAACGCCAATATTCTGGAACCAGCAAAGAATCTCAGACTATGAAACTAGCAATAGACCAAGTAACAGATGAACAGATTCTACCCAGGGTATACCACTCATTCGCGCAGTTCAGGTGATGTATTTGACTGTAGCCCGATAACATTAAATCCGGCCTTCACTTACCCGCAGAAGGTCGATTACAAACTATTGTTCCTACATGAGTATAATAGCTGCATATCCTTTACAGTACGTATCCGTCAGCCCCAGCATTGTTTGGCAGTTTGTGATTTCTTGGCAAGTTTACGTTCAATAGTTTGCCATTACTTTCTGAACCACCGGCACTCATACCATTGTATGAATAGTTAGTTAATCGACATATCATCCTCATTGCACATCGAACCATTCAGTCCATAAGTGCTCGGATCCCCCTCTAGCAAAATCCCTGCAGCGTGTAGCGGCTAACGAGCACCAGTTCTGTGTTGGATTTAACAATCTTCTTTGGCTTCCTGCATAGTGTTCTTGTTTGGCCCACCCTCTTTTAATTTGCTGTTCTTCGCAGTCTGGCCATGGTTGTAGATTCACAGTCATCACTTGGTTCTTGCAAAGTCTTACTTCTCGTAGAGCATTCAGAATGTCAGCTGGTCACTGGCGCGTCCGCCCTCCACAGTAGCCTTACCTCGAGCTTGTCAGCCCCTCCATTTCCTTGTACTCCCGCATGCCCGGCACGAAGATGAAACTATCTTTGCCAGCCGAGACCGCTCCAGAGACAGCAACCATTCTCTTCGGATTCATCTCTATCCAATGGAGCATGTTCATTGAGTCGCTAAGGAAACATGCCCTAGTGAATGTCTGTGTCTCGAGCCATGTTATTGCTTTACTTACTGCCATGACTTCCATAGTCAGGCTACTTGTGGTCTCAGCAAAAGCACCAGAGTCCTCCTTCACAATTCTCCCTCCGGCCTGAGCCGTAAAGGCTTCTCACATGTCGGACGACCGACCCATCTATGTAAAATGACAGCATCACCGTCTAGCGAATTCTCGAAAATCAACGCTTGTACTTCCGCCTCCACAGCTGCCGGGTTTTCTTGTCTGCATTTTCTGTCTAGTTGGATGCAAACTGACAAGGATGTACAGAAATCTGTTGGCACTTGTACCCACTATTCGCCAAGTTCTAAGTCCTCAAGTGAACACACCTGTTGAAGAATGTCTTCGGCTTGACCCATCCACGACCGTCCTCTTTGTATGAATACCAACGCAAAGCGGTCTGCTGCCAAATCACACGCAGCTGTGTTTCGAACGCGGTATGCGGGGTTACGAATTGCGTCTGTAACCCCCTCGCCACAGAATATAATAGAGATATATCAATATTATGATCTCTAATAGGAGGTTAACATTGTGGCTTAAAAGTCTACAGGGTCGACTTCATTGCACCGGGTTTTATCCCATTTGGCTGAGTCTCTTTCCGCAGGGCAGCCTTCCGAAAGCGTCGCACAAAGCACGAACTCCGTAGCTCCGGCGATGACCCCCAGGAGTCTCCAAAATGCACTCGTAAACCGAACGACGCAGCCCGGAATCGAACCCATAACCTTCGGCGCCCGATGGCTTGATCACTTCGCCACGGAGACTCCCTCATAGTCGAACAGATAAGAGCGCTCGCTTGTTTCACTTCCGGTGTTTTAATGTCGAGGTAGCGGGTTCAGCCCCTACACCGATTAGCTGAACTAAAATGTTAACTTTTAGTCTTTGACTTCAGGACTTGAATTACAAGTACCTCAGAAGTCGAAGTGGATTCGCCTGATGGCGAGGGACACCGGTAATAAGGAAAGCTGTATCCACACGCAAAACCAGCCCAGTGCACTCCCCAGTAGTGGCAACAACTAGAAGTAGTAACATGTGTATGGACTACGCTTGAGTTGAAAGCTAGCGAACGCACACCACATAAAATGTAATGTGAAATGTCAATTACCTTCCTCAGCTTCTACCCAAACACCCCAGAAGTGTCATTTAATGCCAGACTATGTCTTTCCCTGTGTCGTGTCCATGTTCCAAAGATAATCACTCATCGCGTACAAACCGTGAATTGAATTCACTCATCTATGCCAAATAACCATTGTGCTAACAACTTCAGCAGTGGGTGTCTTCTAAAATCTATCAAGCACAGCTGTCTGTCCCCTGTACTGTCAATCATTTCTGATACCGTTGTTTCTCCGCATCATGTTGCCAAATTGTCCAGTATCTCCTCTCGTGGATTCATCTTGCTTGTCGTCGCCTCCAACAATCTATCAAGCACAGCTGTCTGCCCCCTGTACTGTCAATCATTTCTGATACCGTTGTTTCTCCGCATCATGTTGCCAAATTGTCCAGTATCTCCTCTCGTGGATTCATCTTGCTTGTCGTCGCCTCCAACAATCTATCAACTACAGCTGTCTGTCCCCTGTACTGTCAATCATTTCTGATACCGTTGTTTCTCCGCATCATGTTGCCAAATTGTCCAGTATCTCCTCTCGTGGATTCATCTTGCTTGTCGTCGCCTCCAACAATCTATCAAGCACAGCTGTCTGCCCCCTGTACTGTCAATCATTTCTGATACCGTTGTTTCTCCGCATCATGTTGCCAAATTGTCCAGTATCTCCTCTCGTGGATTCATCTTGCTTGTCGTCGCCTCCAACAATCTATCAACTACAGCTGTCTGTCCCCTGTACTGTCAATCATTTCTGATACCGTTGTTTCTCCGCATCATGTTGCCAAATTGTCCAGTATCTCCTCTCGTGGATTCATCTTGCTTGTCGTCGCCTCCAACAATCTATCAACTACAGCTGTCTGTCCCCTGTACTGTCAATCATTTCTGATACCGTTGTTTCTCCGCATCATGTTGCCAAATTGTCCAGTATCTCCTCTCGTGGATTCATCTTGCTTGTCGTCGCCTCCAACAATCTATCAACTACAGCTGTCTGTCCCCTGTACTGTCAATCATTTCTGATACCGTTGTTTCTCCGCATCATGTTGCCAAATTGTCCAGTATCTCCTCTCGTGGATTCATCTTGCTTGTCGTCGCCTCCAACAATCTATCAACTACAGCTGTCTGTCCCCTGTACTGTCAATCATTTCTGATACCGTTGTTTCTCCGCATCATGTTGCCAAATTGTCCAGTATCTCCTCTCGTGGATTCATCTTGCTTGTCGTCGCCTCCAACAATCTATCAACTACAGCTGTCTGTCCCCTGTACTGTCAATCATTTCTGATACCGTTGTTTCTCCGCATCATGTTGCCAAATTGTCCAGTATCTCCTCTCGTGGATTCACCCTGCTTGTCGTCGCCTCCAACTTGTTCTTGGTCGCAACGTGTTCCAACTATCACCTCATCGTGCCATGCAAAGATTGTCTTCTTATGATGTGGGTAACCAGTTCTCTTTACGAGTTAACTTCTTTCAAGGTATAATAATTTTGCTACTTACCTGTCCTTGGCGCTTGTATTTTGCTTATATTGTTGCATTAATCATTTACTTGTTATTACAATACCTGTTGTATTTACCTGATGCGGCAGTAGTTGCTCTTTGTAAACAAATATTCTTCACTTAATGTATAACTAAATACACCTGCTTCTGGATATCGCGCTTGCACGGGCCGCAAGTTATCCAACATTTAAGTATTTTATTTTTATAACGTCCTTAAATATTCCGCACAGACTAAAGCGCTGACAAACTAGATTTTATTTTCGCTGATAATATTTGTGACATCTCAGGTCATATACAACATGCAAATCAGCGAGAAAACATTCGTGCTGGACGTGTGCTTTCGATTTTTTGTGTACACAACCTGGTTTCCATGGAAGCTCCGAGGAATCTCTGTCATGTAAACGGAATGTTTATGCCACTTTGTCCAAAAGGTCATCTGGTACTAAGTCGTGAAAAATATTACTTGGTGTGCAACAGGTTTTATGGAAACATTGTGACTAGTATGCTTGAGAACTTAGTTACAGCACTCAAACGTGATGGAAAAAGAGCAAGAAGAAGACAAGAAGAAAGATACATGTATGGCTTGGCCACATAACTTAAATAAGTGCCATGGGATGATTAATTGTCTTAAGCGACTTCCTATATCTGCCATGGGCTTATATATGGCCGAAATGCTGTCATTGTAAAATGTTGTCTCAATTAAAATATCAATACAGTAATTTTCCCTAAGCAACCTCCTTTAATTTTATATATAATAAGAAATGTCTGCTACCATATTAACAACTGTTAGGTCATAACAGTGACACACCCTTCTCCACATATCCGCCATCCATTTGTGTTCGGTCCAAAACCTACTTTTTATTTGTCACTGAATCAGGTAATAGGGACAGTAACAGGGATCTGATCCCAGAATCTTGTAACGGTGTGAGATGATGAACCGTGGACGCCCACGCTTAAGGGAGGCAAAGAATAGCAATCTGTAACCTGACACCCATATCGCAAAAGGCGACAAAGGAGGCTTCGCCAATATCCAGACTTAAAGGGGGCGCAAAGAATATTCTTTCTGCAAGGGGCACGTTGATAGTGTGTATGAGATCATCATAGCATTGCCAACGACTGCGGACAGGCGTAGTGTGCTTCAGGCTAAGTCATGTCTTCGAGTGGCCGCGAATAAGGGACACCTCAAGCGTGAAGCTCTGGACACGGATAAGGGTCATAGCCTGATAAGAGGAATATCATGGATGGCTCAGGCAGAGGACACAATCAGAGAAGTGTGTATGGTTGAACACATTGGGAGAGGAGAGGAATGGATAAGAATACCAGAGGAAATGTCAAACCTGTGCAGGATCACGACCTTACTGGGTCGGGAGTGTAAGAATTAGCTAGCAGGCAGCGCTGAATGAGAGTTGCAACAACTGATACACGACAATTCGCGCCCTGGTGATGTATTTATCTTCACGGATGACTGTGCAAAGAAGCAAAAGAAGTGCCTGTTGGGTTTATGGAGAAGATTAATGTACAGTGTCTACTGTAAGAGAGCCTTGTATATTATGTGATGTGATATGATATGATATGTGTATCCTACAGCATGTGGAACACCGCAGTGACTTCCTCCAACTACAGTCTCAGACTAGATGTTGTGGTATCATTTACAAGGCTTAAAGACTTCGACTTTAAGCCTTATATATGATACCACAAAATCTAGTCTGAGAATGGAGGTGGAGGCTGTAACTTCGGTGTTCCACTAGCTGAAGGATACACAGCACACAGATGTTGTAATTGTAACGGACTAACAGAACATGCTGAGCAGGGTTTAAACAGGCGTGCTTCGTGCAGCCTGGCATGTTTCAATTTATAAATCTAAGATGGGAGCATCCTTTGTGTCTTTTCCCCAGGACATGATGGTGTGTTGGAGAATGAGCAGACGGACACATTGGCTGGATCTTCAGCTCTGTGTAGAGATTTGGTGCACAATGGCAGGTGTGGTCGGGGCCTTTTGGGATTGTGTTTATGGTTTAGAAGACTACATACATCATCATTTCCTGGACAGAATGGTGCGGCAGGGAGTGACCAGAGGATCAGGCCGACACTCAGTTCTCCAAGGAATGATCAGATGGACACATAATCAGATTGCAGCTGGTACCATTAGTATTGGGACTCTTCGCTGATTGTTGAAAATGAGGACGGAGCGCGTATGGGAATGTCCTGAGTGCTGTGATGTCGGTTCTTGACACAACTTAATTCTGCATACAACGTGCGACGCACGTTCGACCCGCGGGTTCCTGGGGCCTTTAAAGAACCGTACCGCATTGTCATCTGCCATACAGGACGTAAGAGGCGACCAAGAAGGATTGGGACTTGCTTTTCCATTGCGAGCCTCTGTGGCGAAGTGGTTATACCGGTTACCTCGCACTCCTAAGGTTATGGGATCGATCCTGGACTACGTCGTTCGGTTCACGAGCGCAATTATTTCGGAGATTCCTGGGGTTCGTGCTTTTGTGCGACCCTTTCCTTTCGGCATGCCGCGTTGATGACAGAGACCGAGCCTTATGGGATAAAACGCGGTGTTGTAGGTCAGCATGGCCGAATGGATAAGAACATCTTCTTAAACATCCGGTGAGCTGATTCCGAGGTAAGGGGTTCAACCCCTACACCAGACAGTTGGACTAAAATGTCGACCTCTAGTCCTTAACTCAGAGACTAAATTACAAGTATCTCTGAAGTTGGAGTGGGTTCGCCTGATGGCGAGGGACACTGTTAATAGAGAACGCTAATCCACATGCAAAATTCAGTCCAGTACTACTAGAAGTAGTGATTATGGACTACGCCTAAGTTCAAAGCGAGCGAGCGCAAACAAAAAAAACGTTAGCTTCAAAAGCTCGACGACTAATCATGAACATGCGCACATGATGATGGTGATTATTACATGCATGCAGAGAAGTATACGCTTCGAGTCTCTGACTGCGTACTTTGTGTTTTCAATCCAAGGTCTCCAAGTCACGATGAGCTGTTTGTCCTTGGGGTCTTTGTCAACACAAATATCGCTACCACCTTGTTGACGCTGTTTGGGTAAACAGAATTTTAAAATGCTTACAATTGGGTTAACAATAACTGCAACTGAAAGATAAGAAAGTATTTATTATTTCTCTAGCCGTCATATGTCATGTAGTTATCTTAACGTTTGCTGAAAAAGAACTTTGGTCTTTCAAGTACACAAATCTGGTTAATGTTAATTTTCTGAAATAAGATTTCGGCAACATTGAACTAGATTTTGGAATTTGCTTACCAAACAGTTATCTGCAGTCTGGCAAATTTTCTATTGTGGTTAGCTTCGGGATTGCTGAAATATTTGGCAACTGGTCTAGGATCGAAGCTCCGATAGGCGGACAGTTAGAGCATTGCTTTGCTGATCCGGCATCTTCTGCAGCTTGTCGTATTCCAGATGTAATGGTGTTGCCTTTCATCTGGGGTAAACTAGGCAGACTGAGAGAGGGATCATGCTACATGGGCAACTCATGGTCTTTAAACTTCAGCCCAGGCTTTGTGCTATGGAGAGATATAACTCCATCCCTGGTTCCCGCAATGCGTTGTAGTTAATATGCATTTTTTGAAGCACAATGTAACAAACTATCGTCTGTCAAGACGGCAAGGTGCTAGTAACAGTAGTAGAAGCAGTAGCGATAAACGACATAAAAAAATACACGCACGTACATATATGCACAGCAGCTTTGGAAGTGATTCATATATGTTTAATGTGTACATAACTGCAAAAGCCATCATTGCATACATCAATATTCGCATCTTAATTACTCTTTAGAGAAATAACGATTGCAGCAGGATATATCAATCATCACCCAGTGCCTTTCCGGCTGGCTTAGGCTATCATACCTCTACACAAATTACGATTACGGACGGCATGGACCATTTCATGTGTTGACCCCCTTCCGTGCCTTGACACAAGACTGTCAAGAATTTTCTCACGCAGTCTTTCTCTAGCTCTCTTTCCGCAAATCTTTCCGGTTGTCTCAACGTGTTCCAGCTTTTGTCGTCTCATAAATATACTGTACTATACTATACTATATTATACTATACTATACTATACTATACTATGTTATGTTATGCTATGCTATGCTATACTATATTATACTATACTATACTATACTATATTTTACTTTACTATGTTTTTCTTTACTATACTTTACCATACTATACTTTACTATTTTAACATGCCTGGGTTCATTAACATTACCGGCCCTGAGAAATAATAGATGGAGGTAAAATGGGACTGGGTGGTATGTCCCCGGAAAGGGCAAATAAGAAGATAGACGGGGAAGGTTGGAGGCAGTGAGTTTAAGGGGGAGTTGAGGAGGCGTCAGCCCGCTAGTGTGGTTGTGAGGCAAACAGCTTGGGGCTGGGAAGTAGTGTTGTGTGGAGTCAGGGGACTGGAGAGTTAGTTGAAGTTTAGATCGAGAGAGGGTCGGATAGTTAGTTGAAGTGTAGATCCAGAGAGGGTCGGATAGTTTTTGTTGAGGCCTAGACCCAGTGTGGGTTGGATCGAGTGAGTTCGGGCCGGGAAGAGTGGCTGGTAAACTGTCGTGGTGGATGAGGTTAAGTAGGCCTGGAGAAGGCAGTGTTATTCGTGTGTTAGGTTGTGATGAGGATATATTCTGGAATAACTGTGACTGGATTTATATATGTTGTTTGTTTCCGTGTTCATTCATCATTAAAGGTATATTATGTGCGCAAACTCAATCTTGTCCAGTGACTAATAAATCTGTACTACAGTAATGACTTGGGTTGTGGGACATGAGGATAACCCAGCTTACACTCTGCAGCGATATAGAAGGAGCATTAGGATCTAGACAACGACCAATCTCATTCTGTTGCAAAAGAGATTGTGACAACTATGTTTTACTATACTATACTATACTCTACTATACTATACTATACTATAATATACTATACTATACTATACTATAATTCACTTTACTTTTCTTTACTATACTTTACTTTAATTCACTTTACTTTACTTTACTATACTTTACTTTACTTCACTTTACTTTACTTTTCTATACTTTACTTTACTTAACTATACTTTACTTTACAATACTATACTATACTTTACTTTACTTTACTTTACTTTACTTACACCTTGTTGGTTGAATCCAATCCAATTCCACTCTGTGTGTATTATTCTTTTTAATGTTCTTTCGCATGTTTATTACTGTCTATTTAATTCCGGGTTCTACTTTAGGAAACCTGGGTTCTACTTCGGGAAACCCGTTTGTTTGTTTTTTCTTTTCCATGCAAAAAGAAAACCTAACCTGCACAGTTCACAGCGACTGCACTAGCCAGACGGCCTTAATTTCCCAGCCTCAAGACCCTCTTTTTTTATATATACTATTTATAGGACAAAATTGTCACCTCCAGCATTTTACTGATGTTGTTGGTATCTTGACAAGTTAACGTTCAGTATTTTGTCATTGCTTTCTGAACGACCGGCTCCCATAATTATACGTTAAAACCCAGCGCAACGCGGTCTGCTGCCAAATCGGTCGCAGCTGTGTTTCGAACGCGGGTAAGCGGGCTTACGAATCGCGTCAATAAGCCCTTAGCCTTGTACAATGATTATTACATATACATTGATGAATCTGATTTAGAAATAAAGCAAATATCCTTATGCTAGAACTTACATACATGTCATATGGTGGGGAGAGTACTACCGTATCAGACAGCTAACCCGGTCTTATAAGACAGCTAAGTCGGTCTTACAAGACAGTTAAGTAGGTCTTACAAGTTAGATAAGTAGGTCTTATAAGACAGATAAGTAGGTCTTACAAGACAGATAAGCCGACCTTATAAGAAAAGTTAAGTCAGTCTTACAAGACAGCTTAGACGGCCTTACCCGACAGCTAAGACGGTCTTACAATACAGATAAGTCGGCCTTACAAGAGACGTTAAGACGGTCTTACAAGACAGAAAATATGGTCTTACAAGACAGCTAAGTCGGTCTTATAAGACAGCAATATGAGTGGATCTCGGGATGACAAACGGGAGGGAAACCAAATTGGATGGAACTGTCTTCTGCTGGTCCGGTTGTTGTCCGCCACAGGTTACGGTCATTGATCCTGAAACATAAAGCAGACACGGTCATAAAGCAGACATACAGACACAGGAGCAGAAACTTTAACAATGAAAGCGTAGTGTGTTTGTGCATGTGTGTGTGAGTGTGTGTGTATGGGTGGCTGGCTGGCTGCGCGCGCGTGTGTGTGTGCGTGCGTGCGTGCGTGCGTGTGTGTGTGTGTGTGTGTGTGTGTGAATATATTCTGAAAAAGTAAAGAACAAATGTATCTCTTTTCTATGTAGTCATTACTGCGTTCAGTGCAAGTTCTCCAGCGTCGATAAAGTGCTTGGATTCCTGTAGAAATAAATTCTCTTCGTCGCGTGTGTACCCAATCATGCATCATCTGCTGTACCTCTTCATTGGACCGAAAAGTTTTGAAATCTTCTTCTCCACTCATACACTTTCTGGACTGACAAGCATTCATCCCCATAATGGGCCTCCATTCGCCGATGAGAGGGGGGGGGGGGGGGGGGGGGGGGGGGGGGAAGAGGGGCTGAGGTATGGAGTCCGCCTCGAGTCATGTAGGTAAAGGGTTCAAGCCCCGGTGAGGGCAGGGATCTTTTCACGTGGACCTCTAGTATCAAATAATTCCCCTGGTTTCTGGGTATTGAGATCGGACACCCGTGTGTATTGTTGCGCACGTAAAAATTCCCTTGGCAGTTGGAAATCGAAAAGGAGTAGCCTAACGCCGCTGTCCGGGCAAAATTTCGAGATAAAAATCTACCCAAAGTATTTCAGGATCCTTGCCGGTGCTACGGAGTTCGTACACTGAGCTGAGATTCTCCGGACTCAGGTTTGAGTTAAGAGTAGAATGGAACACTTATGGGTTACACCCGTGTGCCGCGATGTTGATCCGTTGACTAAACTAAACTATCGCCGATGAAGTTATGTAGGCTTCACCCTTTCACTGACCAAAAACGGATGAAAGAACGCTGCTCCTTTTTGGTGCATGTCAAAAGTGGGGCTGCCATATTTAGACTTTCCTTTTGACGTCACCGTATTCGTTTATACCGTGCTGTCACGTGCTTACCACTCTTGACACCCGTAACAACAATATTGACAGAATACAAGACAATGACATGGTTATTGTAATTTCTATCACACTTTTAAGGTTTTCATTCGAATCCCCTCGTACATATGAAAATTGATTCTATGGAACAACGTAGTGCAATATATATATATATATAACAGCACACGCAAATCGTGATTGTAAAGGACTCAAGAAGTATGATGAGAAAGGTAAAGACAGGCATGCTTCGGACAGAGTTGCAGGTTTCAATTCAACAATAAAACATAGAGAGCATGTGATGGACTTGTTGCCCAGGACATGCTGGTGTGGTGGGAAACGAGTAGGTTGGCTGGGTGTGCAGCCTTCGGTGCGGTATTGGTGCATGATAAGGCAGATATGGTTAGAGACCTTTGGGATCATGTTTATAGCGTGTCGAGTTGAGTTGAGTTGAGTTGTGTTAAGAACCGACATAACTGCACTCAGGCCATTCCCATATGTGCTCCGTCCCCTCGTTCAACAGCCAGCGAAGAGTCATACTACCACCGCTATTTGATTTAAAATTATCCTGGTCTTCCCTCTCAATTTTGAGATTCTTCCAGAACCCCTACCGACCCCCCCCCCCCCCCCCACAATCTCATTCTTTCCACATACGGGTTCTCAGTCTGTTCCCCCGCCTTCTCCACCTGGTCCCACAAACGCACGACCATCTTCCCCTTGTCCATAGGCCATCTACCACCAAGAGGTGCATTCTCTGCTAGCCTATCAGCCTGTTCATTCCCCCGTACACCCGCATGGCCAAGGCAAAATAGCCATACAATTCTCACAATCTGTGACCTCTGAAGCGACGATAGCCATTCCACACGAAACATTCCTTTCTCCACCTTATTAAGCATACTCTCCGAATAAGTAATGAAAAAAATGTGTGTTGTAGTAGTTTCCTCTAGCCATAAAGCGTGTCGAAGAACTAATACATCATTATGGCTTGGAGAGAACGGTGCGGCAGGGAGTGTCCGGAGTGTCTGGATGAAATTGAGGACTCCAAAGAAAGGCCAGACGGACCCATAGTCAGACTATTACTGGTACCACTCGTATTGGGCCTTTCGCTGGTTGTTGAAAATGAGCACATAGCACGTACGGGAATGTCCAGAGCGATGTGATGTCGGTTCTTGATTTAACTCAACTCAACTCAATTCAACTTCACTCAACTCTCCTCAAAGTTATATCTATTTTTGTACAGGACATGTGGGTGTTGTGGACGGGGAAGGGGAGGGGGTGACAGCGTTGATAGACTACCCACACTACCCCTACATTACAGAGTCAACCGTCAACCAATGGATCTTGTCGCCATCATAAACACCCTTCAGAGGGTTCGGTCCAAACGTCATTCAACTGAATGAATCAGTATAACATATGCGTATATAATAGGAAATTAACAATCTGATAGAGTGGTTAGATATCTGATATCACCCCTAAGAAATTAAACTGTCGTGACCCCGGGAAGGTTAACATGGTCAACAAATGCCAGCAGAAGTCGGATGTGTCGACCTAACGGCGCAAGAACGCAACTCTGCTGTAAACAGGCACACCGCAATCACGTCCGAAAAAAAAAAAACTCCGGATGAACGTAGCAGAAGAAGAAACTGTCGTGAAAACCAATGGTTCTTGTAAAAAATATTTCAACCCGATAACTTCTTAATTTGAGGCGCACACCGTAACATCTCAGCCATGTATCCCATCAACAGGCAATGTACAATGGAAATAAACCAGGTATAATTTACCTGCTGATCCCAACGGATAGACCAGGATCCTATTTGGATCCCATCTCTTTACCTAGCTCACGTATGGCTACACGAATGGCGCCTGTATACGGTGGTGGCCACACTACGGGCAACATTCTTGGCTGACTGGATAAACTACATGAGTGAAGTAGGGGTAATATCCTACAAATGGAATGTCCATCCCTGGTACACAAAGACTGGGACGGTGGAGAAGGCGGATGAATCTAAATAGATCAACAGCTTCGAAAGCGAAATAGCAGAGTGTGTGACACACATGAGGCGTGTTCAGGACACTGCCTGACCATCGTGGAAGAGATTGGGACCTCACCACGTAGTATCCCAAAGACAGCCATGAGAATTCAACAACGAAAACAGCGATACGGGTAATTCTAGGCCCCCTGGATACGTGCCTGTTGTAAATATGCTCAGGAAAGCGACAACTCCTATAATGAATAGGGAAGACAATACTGACGAGTGCATCTCAAATTCTTCTGAAAGGATGCATTCTAATCATATAAGAAGAGACAATTATATGTTTATAAACTCAGGAGGAGATCATCAAGAGAGAGAGAGAGAGAGAGAGAGAGAGAGGAGAGAGAGAGAGAGAGAGAGAGAGAGAGAGAGAGAGAGAGAGAGAGAGAGAGAGAGAGAGAGAGAGAGAGAGAGAGAGAGAGGAGTTGGAATTTTAGTAAAAAGACATTTAGAGAAAAATATTAGAAGCTTCTGGGCTCATAAAGATAGAATGATAATACTGAAAATTAAGGCAAGACCTTTCGACATAGTAATCCTACAGACTTATGCTCCAACAACTGATCATAGTGATGAACAGCCAGAAGAATAGTATGAAGACCTACAACAAACATTCAAAGTTGTAAAATCATCAGAGGTCCTAATTGTCATGGGAGACATGAACGCAAAGGTTGAAAAAAAAACTAAATATAAGCAGATAGGATGGCAACATGATATTGATTGATTGATTGATTGATTTAGGAATCGACATCACAGCATTCGGGGCATTCCCATAAGCGCTCCGTCCCCATCCTCAGCAGCCAGCGAAGAGTTCCAACACTAATAGTACCAGTAGCAATCTGATTATATGTCCGTCTCGCCTTTCCTCTGAGCGTTGAGCGTCGGCCAGATCCCCTCGTCACTCCTCGCTGTCTCATTCTTGCCAGACCATGGTAATCCATTTGCTCCTCCGAGGTGTGCACGTGCTCCCACAAGGCCGCAACCACGTCTGCCTTGTCATGTATCAATACTCCACCAAGTTCTGCAGAGCCAGCCAATCTGTCCGCCTGTTCATTTCCCAGCACACCGGCATGCCCCGGAGAAAAGATCCAGGCGATGCTTGTCACCCGTGACCTCCGAAGCGAAGCAAGCCACTCCGCACGAAGCCTGCCCGTCCTCACCCTCGTCAGCATGCTTTCTGAGTCAGATACAATCACGATGTGTGTGTTGTGTGTCGTATTCTCCATCCAGCGGAGAGCCGCAGTGACCGCCTCCACCTCCATTCTTAAGCTGGATGTTGTGGTATCATATGCCAGGCTCTCCTGCCCCAAACGTCGACCATTGGCTTTGGCTATGAACCCCCAGCCACTTTTCTCACCTCTTGACACCGAACCATCTGTGTAGATAATCACATCACCCGAGTGAGCATTGTCCTGAATTAGTTGCTGGATTTCCACTTCCGTGGCCCCTGCTGGCCACTCCCTGCACTCCCGGCTTAAAGTGATTATAACTCTGCACAAGTCTGACTGCTCCGCTGGCACTCTGACCCACTCCTCTCCACGCCTAATGTTCTCCAAGGGGCACACCTGTCTGATCGTATCCTCTGCCTGAGCCATCCATGATTTCCCTCTTATCAGTCGCTGACCCTTAACTGCGTCCAGCGCCTCATGCAGTGGGTGGTCTGTGTCTGCAGCTACTCTGAGGTATGCCTTCGCCTGCATCACCTTGAGCCTACCAGCAACACTCGGCAGACCAAGGATGTAACGCATACACACTACTGGGGTGTCTCTAGTGCATCCCAGAATGACCCGCATAGCTTCGTTCTGTATGCGCTCTAACTTCACCAGCTGACTCTCTGAGACAGTGAGCAGACCTAATCCATAATCAATTACTGAGAGGATCAAGTGCTGGTATAGTGTGAAAAGCATTCTCTGCTCTGTGTCCATTGCAGCCATAGTTTTAAGTGCACTGAGTCCCTTTTGAGATCTTGTCACAACCGTCTCCACATGGTCCTTGAAGGATAGGCTCCTGTCAAATGTGATCCCCAGATACTTCAGTTTGTTCTCTCTGCTGACATTTCTACCATCTATCGCGAGGCTTGGGACATCCGCTCTCACAATCCTGTTGTCCAGAGAGCACCACAAAACAGCCGCCTTTTCCGGGTGGATGACAGCACTCATTTCAGTGCACCAGTCAATCACTTTGTCTACTGTCGCCTGTAGCTCCTGGGCTGTTTGCTCCCTATCTCTCCCCTGCCTATATGCAAGAATATCATCTGCAAATGTTAGTATTCTTCCAACCTCTGGTGCTTCTGGGTTTGCAATCTTGCTCGTATACACATTAAAGAGCACCGGTGAGACTGCAGATCCCTGTGGCAGTCCCGGGGTTAAAATATGTGGCTCTGAGGTTCATGCACCCAGACGGAGAGCAACCCGACGAGAGTGCAGGACGGCTGCTATCCAGTTCACCAACCAGGGATTGACCCCCTTCTCCATCAGTGCGGTCATCAAAATATCATATCGAACTCTATTGTACGCATCCTTGAGATCAAGCGCTGCCGCCATCGTTGTCTACTCTGGAATCCCTCATAAACATCAAAGGCAAAAGTGGCTGCATTAGACCAGGTATCTTTTCCTTGCCTGTAGCTCCCCAGGATTCTTGGAAGAAGCTTCCCGCTTTCCAAAAACTCTTGCAGCTTGACAGCGACTATCTTCTCTAGAACCTTCCCAAATGTATTTTGAAGGGTGATGATTCTAAAGCCGCTAAGCTTTGACTGATCCTTGAATGGTTTTGGGAGAGGGATGAGATAGCTGTGCACCCAAACCATGGAGTATGTCGTCCGCACGGAAATCTAAGACTTTTACAGGAAGTTCTTCCGTGGGGATAAAATGGGACATATTATTTAAATGCTTTTTAAATATAAAAAGGTGATTTACATTTTTATCACTAGAATTAAACTCCAAAACTAAGTGACAACTGGCATGATTGAGGGGAAAGTGTAAGGGAAAGGCAAAGAAATAAATACTTCGATTGCTTGGCCACGTAGCATAGTCGATACAATAACACTGAGCTGATCCACGATTCTGGAGATCGTGTGAGATGACCGCGTTCGTTTATCGGCATGACACATGATGATGATGATGATGATGATGATGATGATGATGATGATGATGATGATGATGATGATGATATACATTTCCGAAAAGTTCAACCTTTTATCATCATCATCATCATCATCATCATCATCATCTTCATCACCATACTGCAGTTCTTTCGCTTTTGTCACGACCCGTCGTAATGTCTCGATTCTATGCCAAGACTTTGGTCTCATACATTTGCATGCCCATCATGTACGCATTGTCCGGCGGTCATCTTCGTGCTGATCAGAACCTACCTTTTCTTCCAGGCCAGGACCAATGACTTCCATCACTGCCCTTTTCTAACCACCGTGACGTTATGTTTAGACAACGTATCTCAGTTTTCTAACCACTATGACGTTGTGTTTAGATAACTTATCTCAGTTTTCTAACCACTATGACGTTATGTTTAGACAACGTATCTCAGTTTTCTAACCACCGTGACGTTATGTTTAGATAACTTATCTCAGTTTTCTAACCACTATGACGTTATGTTTAGACAACGTGTCTCAGTTTTCTAACCACTATGACGTTATGTTTAGAGAACGTATCTCAGTTTTCTAACCACCGTGACGTTATGTTTAGACAACGTGTCTCAGTTTTCTAACCACCGTGACGTTATGTTTAGATAAGTTATCTCCGTTTTCTAACCACTATGACGTTATGTTTAGACAACGTATCTCAGTTTCCGAGACATTATGTTTACGAGCCAGTCTTCTTCAATGTTCCGGCCTTCTAAAAGGTTAGTATTTTCCTTCCTTTAGGTCTATGATACATGTCTTTGAATATAAATGTTATAGACGGGTTCGAGGAATATCTTGGGTACAGATAAGATTAAATGCATCCATGCGACAAGATCTGAATATTACGAAGGTTGGCTACTAAAGACGATAAAATAAAGAAAATTTAAATATTTGGTCACTTGAAACGGCATGAGAGTTTGGAGAGAACAATAATGGAGGGGTATATGTCCGGGAAGAGAGGAAGAGGAAGGCCAAAGAGACGTTGGGTGCAGGATATGGCAGATGATCTCCAGATGGGTGTATCGGACGCGGGACATCTTGCTTACTACCGAAAAGTTTCCGGACGGTTGTTATATGAGCGAGGTTCTGCAAAGGACATTCATTCATTCATTCATTCATTCATTCATTCATTCATTCATTCATTCATTCATAAATTAACAAGAAAAAAGTATTGAAGTGCTACATAGAACCTGTACTTTTGTATGGATGTGAGACATGAACAATGAGCTCTAGTGACAGTGTCATTTCTGAGGAGAATGCAAAGAATGTCATGGGCAGAGGGAAAAACCAATGAGCAAGTCCTACAAGAAGCAGATGAAAACCTCAAATCGATTAGAGAAATTAAACGTAGACAGTCACAATTTGTGGACTCGTTACGAAAAAAAAAATGAACTAAAGAACATGGTGACCACTGGTAGGATTGATGGGGGAAAAAAGGAAAGGCAGAAAAGTAAATATATGGATGGCTTGGCCACGTGGCAAGGTCGACAAAAGAGCATCCACGACTCTGGTGATCATGTGAGGTAGCGAAATATGACCGCCCATGTTAACGGCATGGCACATGATGATGATGAATCACACGGAATGACACTATCCAGTGCCACCCTTCGGACGCTGGAACGTCAACTGTTCATTCCCACGACATTTGATGGCAAAAGTGGATAATGATGATTTTTGATGATGTTTGCCATCTTGCAAAAGGATTCTTTTCCCATGGCGACTCTTGTACAAATCTCTACAATTTCTCAGCCCAATACCATTAATTCTTACAAAGAATGAATATCTAATTGCGGTAGAATTCTTAAACCACATAATAACCCAAACTAACCATCGTTACAGACCAAACAGACACATACCTGTGTGGCATATTTCGGCCAGGTCACCGACAGTCTTCCAGCCGGAGATGATTTTCCATCAGAATTGGTGAGAACATTGACCAGCGCGTCACCTGTCGCCTGTGCAGGATAAAAGCATTCCAAGATGGCGTCTACGTGGTCGGACTCGTCAGCAAATGTAACATTGAGGGGTCCAGCGTTGAAGAGTAGGAGAATAACCTTGGCTTGTGTGTCTAAGTAAAAGATGGAAATGTATCAGTCAGTGGTTTTTGCGTGCTTCTGCCCGCTGACATGTCTATGTGGTTTTCCCCTTAAGTCATAAAAGAATCCGCAGGTGAAATTATTTCTTACTTGATCCCTTTCTTCCTTTCTTTCGCTCATTCAGACCTTTTATCATATGTTTGGTTGTGTGTTATTTATTCTTACATCCTTTTCTGTATTAATTTATACCAGTTTTGTCAATCTTTCTTTCGGGCTCTTTCTTTCTTGATTTATATGTCTTTCTTTCTACCCATATATCTGTCTTTCTCTGTACTGTTTTCTCTGCCAGCCTTTCTGCCTGTTATTCTGTCTGCTGACGGTCTGCCTGTGTGTTATTCATGCTGTCTTTCTTTCCTTTTACCAATCTGCTTACTATTATTTACATTTTCTATGTATACATTTGATATAGCACGACGAGAGAGAGAGTGAGAGAGAGAGAGAGAGAGAGAGAGAGAGAGAAGAGAGAGAGAGAGAGAGAGAGAGAGAGGGAGAGAGAGAGAGAGAGAGAGAGAATATATAGACTAGAATAGAGAATAAGCGAAGATAACGAGATAAAGAATTAGAGGATCCCCTAAGATACCGTGGTCTTGGTTAGTCGCTCACTTTAAGATAATATAAAATAGTCCAGTAGATAAGGAGTGCTGGAGTATGTCGTCACGACGGGAAGATTGCGGGGGAAGAGCGGCAGGAGGAGACCAAGAGAGAATATGCTGGACAGTTTGGTATCATGGCATGGAGGAACCTCGTTATCAGAAATGATTGGAAGCACGAGAGGCACATGGCTGTGTACACGACGTTTAATACCAAGGCCTTACGTTATGGACCATAAGACACTTGCTACATTTGAGAATATTGGCACTTTACCGTCTTGACAGATATAGTTTGTTACATTGTGTTTCAAAACAGGCATAATAACTACAACCCATACCGTAAAGCATGGATGGAGTTGTACCCTCCGTAGCACAAAGCCTGGGCTGAATTGTAGAAACCGTGTGTATCCCTGCAGCATGATCCTTCTCTCGGCCAGCCTAGTTTACTCAAAATGAAAGATAACACTAATACATAGGACGCAGAGGTGTTTCCAAGGCACCAGGGCCGAGTTATATACTGGTCAAGACCTACTGACGCGTCCTCGTCAAGCGTCCTGGACAACAGGTTCATTCGGGGTCCTGGCTAAAGTCAGTAGGATCACCGATTCCTCCGAAGTCGGAGAGTGTCTGCCTGTACGGCGAGGAATCACCAGTCTGCACACCAATAAGCCAGACATGGGACAACTTATACTCACGCAAACTTCAGGTCCTGTATGACATCACACTGATGTTGGACAACAGGACGCCTTCATCCGACATACAGGACTTCGCGTTGGAGCTCAAGCCAACGAACACAAGCAAGCAAGCAACACTAATACATGTAGAACAAGACCAGCTGCAGAAGTTGCCGGATCAACAAAGCATAGCTTTTAACTGTCTACCTGTCTGAGCTTTGATCCTAAACCAGTTGCCAACCAAGACTTAAGGCCTAGTCTGCACTGGCATGACATTTAGTCTTTAGGTTGCATTTCCTCCCACTAGGATAAGCCTTCATTGCAAGCTCAATGGATATTACATCAAGCTCTTTTTATAAATATATTCAAGTTAACTTCTGAAGGTGTATGAAGAAAAAGAACTGCCAATACCATGACTGACCTTCCTGCTAAATGAACGACCATTATCTAAAGCGGGTACCCATGTTGAAAAAGGTACTTACGAGTACTGTAGTTGATGACGTCTTCCAACATCTGTTTCTGATGGCCGGGTAGGTCCAAGGAGGGTCTATCTTTTCCTTCTCCCTCCACGGCTGCCCCTGAAGATTTTGAAGAGGAAAAGTGGTGTATTATACAGAGAGTGAGATCGTATCCAATATTACTTTACCCGATAGCCTTAGCTATGGTCTCCTGCATCTACAACTTTCTTTTTAATTTTATCGAGACGTAACAACGACCAGGTATGTCTTGATAAACAATTTAGGTATTTTAAAATAGTACGACCCTGATGATACACAAGTAAATATCTAGATGCCTTGTGCACTTGCCATGGTCGAGACAAGAACACGGAGCTGATCCACGACTCTGGTGTTCGTGTGAGATGGCGAAACATGACCGCCCACGCTTATCAGCATGGCTCTTGATGATGATGAACAGAAGAGTTCCGTGAACGGTTTTCCGTTCTACGAGTGATTTACTGTTTGCCTGGGGCCGAACTACGAAAGCCCGGTTGCCCATTGTAAGGTAGCTTTGATGGATGGAAGAGGCACTCAAGAAAAGACAGGAGTAGAATAATTGGAGGATGTGGAGAATTAAGATGGAGAAAGGGAGACGAGAATAACTAGATGAAGAAGAAATATACAAAGAGTGAAAGGAAGAACTAGAAGATGACGAGGATGATTCAGAGAATGAAGAAGGAAAACGATAAAAAATCAAGACAGACAGACAGACAGACAGGCAGGCAGACAGGCAGGCAGGCAGGCAGGCAGGCAAGCAGGCAGAAGAAGAAGAAAGAAAGAAAGAAAGAAAGAAAGAAAGAAAAGAAAGAAAGAAAGAAAGAAAGAAAGAAAGAAAGAAAGAAGTGTTGGGGTAGACAACCACGTCCTACAAAGGACAAGCGACAGTATATAACACACCAGTGCCAAGCAACACAAACACCAGGTCTGTCCCGTTGATCAAACGGATGGTCTCATTCTGGTCGTACTGTCGGCAGGGGGTGTTGTCCATGCAGGATTTCCCATGCCTGGCCCAGTGGAAGATCTCATGCAGTCCCTCGTAAGGCGTCTTTGTGAAACTTCGGTGCTGGTTCGCGTGGTAATCGCCGAACAGCTGGTTGACGTTATCCGAGAAAGGACCGACAATCTTAATTTGAAAAAAAGAACAGTAACAGTGGCAACAGTAACAAGAAAAGCAATAATGATGATGATGATGATGATGATGATGATGATGATGATGATGATGATGATGATGATGATGATGATGATGATGATGGGATATTTAAATATATAACGATGCTTAATAACAGAAGCGACAAACAATATTTTGCATGGTTTATTGCCTGGTATATTTATCTTCCCCTCTATAAGAAGTTCATAAATAAACAATAAGTCGGAGTAGGTTCGCCTGATGGCGAGGACACTGTTAATAGAGAAAACAATTCAACTCGCAAAATTCAGTCCAGCACTACTAGAAGCAGTGTGCATGGACTACGCTTGAGTTTAAAGCGAGCGAGCGCAGAAAAACAAAGACACCAAAAAAAAAAAAAACAATAAACACAACACACATGTATTGTTTGGCGCTCATAGAAGTGGATGATAGACATTGCTTTAAAAAAAAGACACATTTTTAGGGGTGCCTAGTTGGTCGTGCGTGGAAGTACACTTGTTCCTACAGCGATGCGCCGCTGTCGTTTAGAGGTGACCGCCCGGTCAGTAGTGATAACATTCAATTTTTATGTTGTCTAGTGCGTCCTCTAGTCTCTACTTCTTTGTTCAAAACACAAGAGAGAGAGATTGGAAAAGTGCCTACGACACGCCCCTGATGTATGCGGGGTCGATCGGTCTACACTCATACTGTTCCCTATGAAATAGAGCCAGTAAGGTTGATTGTTATACAACGTATTTGAGGATCCAATCACCCAGTGGTTGTGTTAAAATCAGACCACCAGCAATATAGTTAGAATAGGTAGGCACAGAGAAGCAAGATGGGTAAGAGAGAGAGAAATTCTCCTCCTCTCTCTCTCTCTCTCTCTCTCTCTCCTCTCTCTCTCTCTCTCTCTCTCTCTCTCTCTCTCTCTCTCTCTCTCTCTCTCTCTCTCTCTCTCTCTCTCTCTCTCTCTCGTCGTGCTATATCAAATGTATACATAGAAAATGTAAATAATAGTAAGCAGATTGGTAAAAGCCGGTCTCTCTGGCTGAGGGGTTACACCACTTTCTCCGTAATCCCGTTTATCCACGCAGGGTCTCGCAGCGAGGCGAGAACTGGAATCGGTTCGACCCGCGCTCGTGACTTGCGGGATAATGAGCCGGCCGCTCAGAAAGCATGGCAAACTACTGAGCGTAATCTTGCCAAGAAATCAACATACAGCTGAAAGATGCTGATGTTGACAGCGATGTCCTGTAAAGGATATGCAGAAAAAAACATCAGATTGGTAAAAGGAAAAAAAGACAGCATAAATAAATCAAATCAAATCAAATCAACTTTATTTTAAAAGGGTAACAAATTGGGCACTTACATTCGGCCCTTCCAATCACTCGTCTTTCGTTCATCAAGAGCATTATACATTTACATAGGAAGAAAGATAAACATTGTGAAATGAATGTTGTAAACATAATCAAGACAAATTACCATGTTATGAGGCCCATCTCCCGCCTACCCATACATCACCCCACCCATACACACAACCCCACCTACCCACACACACACACCCAGAGACACATACATACCCCACCAACCAACTCATCCCCCTCCTACACATCCCCCACCCACACACACTGCCCTCACCTGTTCCCCCAACCAAAACACATTAGCCACCCACAAACATCCCCCACCAACCCACACATCCCACGCCCTACCCACATACACATCCTAACCCACAATCCTCTCCCCACCCATACCTCCAACCACCCATCCCCCAGCCACATCTCCATCGAACCACATATCCCCCACCACGCACACACATCCCCCACCAACCCACACATCGCAAATCCACTCACACATCCCCAAACCATATACACACATTCCCACCAGCTGACATCTCCCTACCCCGACACACACACATCTCCCTAACCACCTATACATCCCCAATCCACTCACACACACCCCACCACCCTCACATACATCCTCCACCCACCCACACATGCCCTAACCCAATCCCCCATCACACACACACCCACCCGCACATCACATACATCCTCTACCACGCAATATTCCCAACCCACACAAAACACACATATCCCTCACCAACACATCCCACACTCACATGCCACCATGCATCCCCACCTACACATTTCCTCATGGTGTGCTGATGCCGATGCCCTTGTCAACCCTGCAAAGGCAACGGTTACATGGTTCTCACTAAACAACCATATTGTGAAAACAGACCTGCCGGCAGTAAGAATGGATGGGAGCAGTTTGAGTAGAACCCAGTCAATGACATATCTTGGCGTGAGGCTTGATCGTAGCCTGTCCTTCAGAGATCATGTCGATTATGTCATAACGAAGGCTCGAAAAGGTTTGTCAGCAATGAGAGTCATGGCGACTGCCAATATCGAGCAAAGACTGCTAATACTTCTGTTCCAAGGACTTGTGCTTTCACGCATCGAGTATGCCCTGGCCATCCTCACTGTCAGCCCTACACAGATTGGAAGACTTGAAAAGGTACAAAACGAAGCCATGCGCATCATTTTGGGCTGCACGAGAGACACCAGCTGTGTAGCAATGAGATACCTCCTTGACTTCCCGACAATGGAACACAGGATCAAGATCTGGAGAGCTCGTGCATACTTAAAAATAAGTGCAGATGAGCAGCACCCTCTGCATGACGCTATATTCAGAGAAAAGGGTGACAGGCTAAAGAGGGGCAAATCATGGATGGGTCGGGCGGAAGATGTCGTCAGACAGGTCTGCAGTCTTACCAAGAGAACGCAGAGATACAAAAACACTAATACAAGCAGAAAAGTTTCTCAGCTTGCCAGGCCACCCTATGAAGAACCGATTTGAAAACTTAGCTATGGGGCGGTTGAAAAGAAGTAGTTTCATCCACCAGGCCAAACAACTCTGCAGGGAATCCATCGATCTTCCCACAGTTGGTATCCCCCTGACAACTATTCCAGAGCGAACCCCGTGGAAAGATGAGCATAGAATATCGCTACAAATCCAGTCAAAAGTGAGAGGAATATTGGACAAGGAAGAACAGAACAGTGTACAGCGCAGAACAGCCACTCTCAGCTTCCTTGATGATGAATACCCACAGGACCTCTGGATCCGAGTCTACACAGATGGGTCAGCACAAAATGCTGTTCGAAATGGAGGAGCGGGAGTGTACATAGAATACCCAAATAATACTAGAGACACGGCCAGAATTCCAACAGGAAAGTACTGCCATAACTATGATGCTGAAATTGAGGCAATCAAGATAGCCACAGAGAAATTACAAATACCAGCCATGGTACACAACCTGCAGTGATATTGACAGATGCAAAATCCGTAATAGAGGCGCTCCTGTCTGGGAAATTGCCAGTTCTGAGGACACTACTTTCTGAACTTAGCAGTCAGCGTAAGATCACCATACAGTGGATACCATCCCACTGTGGAGTCCCCGGAAACGACAGAGCTGATCGATTGGCTAAGGAAGGAGCAAAAGAAGAACAACCTGATGTGCCGATTACATACCACCAAAAGAAAAGAATGATCAAATCAATCAGAAAGCCACCAAACCTTACTCAAGACGACTACCACGTTATGGACAGATCAGAACAGGTCATTCTTCTGCGCCTCAGAACAGGACACAATAGATTACGCAACCACTTGTATAAAAAATTCAAGATTGGTGACTCAGCCATGTGCACATGTGGTTTGGCGTCGCAGACAGCAGAGCACATACTCCAGGATTGCCCAAACTACAACATATCCAGGCGAACCTTCTGGCCTAGAGAGACAACAGTGGAAGATAAACTCTATGGACCGCTGAATGAACTAAAAAAGACTGTTAGATTCATATAAGAGACGACATTGCAGTTGTAGACATGTTTCAAGCGAACGAAAGAAGAAGAAGAAGAACCCCGGCAAGGAATGGGTGCCGGTGCCTCCAGCTTTTAAGTGCACTTTCTCCTGCATTATCACACTCGACAGACGGTGCAGAGAGCAGAACCCTGCCGCTGTCAATGCAGAGGTTAACGCGCTCATCTATGAACACTCAGATAGCCCCGAAGTGCTCATCTATACAGATGGATCTGTGGTAAAGCAGCAGAGAAGTGCGTGGGCATTTACAGCCCGTCATCGGGCCGAACCGTTCAAGAATCCAGTGGTGCCCACTCTATGACTACGAGCAGCATGACGATGGAGGTGATGGCAGTTACACAGGCTTTCATATGGCTGGAGTCACAGCATTATACCAACGTGTGTGTACTAAGTGATTCAATGAGCATGATTCAGAAGGTCGAAGCTGGATCTGTACGTAGACAGTGGACTGAATCGCTGCGGAAGTCTGTTGTCCGTAAAGTCACCTTCATCTTCGTCCCGGGACATGCGGGAGTCGAGGGAAATGAACGAGCTGACAAACTGGCTGCTCTGCACCCCCTGTAGATGGCCAGCCCATGGATCGTGCCGATGTTATTAACGTCCTTAAAGATATGGCGAGAACAGAGGACTTTGACGTCAATGATTCCACATCGCTGTCCAGGATGAAAGACCTGGGAGTAAGAATCGGCACAGCCAGACACGAGAGGTACATCGGGAAAACAAAGCGCCTCGTCAACCAACACAGAACTGGCACTATTAGCCACCGGACGCTGATGCATATGCTGGGGGGAGGATCTGAGCACCTATGGACATGTCCGGAGTGCAACGAAGATACCCCAACTGATAACTGATAACTGATAACACCATACACATATTCCCCACCCACATACCACACAATATTCCCACCCACACCCACACAGATACCCTTACCCATCCACCCCACATACCCCCACCCACACACATACCCCACCCACACAATATCCCCAACCAACACACCACGCACCTCTCCCCACTAACACATGCATTTCCTACACATCCACCAACACTCACTCACGCACACATCCTCCACTACGCACCCACACACTCCCCACCCACTCCAACCAAACATCTCTCGATCACAATACCCCTACCCACACACATCCTCCACCCACTCACGCATCCCACCCCGACACATTCACATCCCTCACCCACCTGCACATCCCTAAGCCACTCATACACCCCCACCCACACATTCTCCATCCACGCACACATCTCCCACCCACACACCCCCACCACCCACACACACTTTTCCCAACCGCCATACACCCCCTACTCACCCACACATATCCCCCACCCATACACACATTCCCCGCAAACACCACACACATCCCCCACACCACAAACTATCCCCCACCCACACACATATCCTCACCCATACCAACACAAACATACCTCCCATCCGCACATCCCCCACCAACACACCGCACACACATCCCAAACCCACACACCATACACTTCTCCCCACCCGCCCTTACATCCCCAATCCACCCACACAATCCCCTACCCACACAACCCCGTCACCCACACTGCTTCCCCAAACTATCCACACATCTCCACCTACCCACACATAACCCCCACCCAAACACACATCCCTCGCACCCGTCCCATACACATATCCTCCACCCATACACACATCCCCCACACCCTTTCCCCATCCCCTACTTTCACCCCACACATCATCCACACATCCCACCAACACCCCACAAATATCACTACCACCAACACCCACACACCTCAACCCATCCAACGCCACCACCACCCACACACCCACACATCCCACACCCACATATCCCCACACTCACACACATTCCTCCATCACACACTCACACATCCTCACATCTAGACACATACAAAAATGCCTCACGTGAGCATTGAAACTAGTATGATACAACTCCCACACTTTACTCACACATATGACCTGACAATTGTCGTGAGCAGTCTCATAAAAATGTTAAACTATGGAGAAAATGTGTACATAAACAGTGTGTGAAGTAAATAGTGATGCTCCACACACACACACGGCACACACACACACACACACACACTACACACACTACACACACACACACACACACACACACACACACACACACACACACACATTCACTCTCAGGCTCACTCATTCTGTCTTTCACTCAAACTACAGTAATGTACATGAGTTTACATTATACATGATAAAATCAAATGGTATTTAACTGATAACATGACAGATGAGAATACACAAACATATGGATTCCATTTTCTTTGATATCACCATTGTTACTGTTTTCTTGATATTCAAGGACAATCCTTTCTGTGCACTCTCTGTTACTACACTGTCCAACAATTGTTGTAGGTCTGTTGCATTATCCGCTACCAATACTGTGTCATCTGCATAGCGTATATTGTTTATATTATATCCTCCGATTAGTATTCCTGGCTTCTCTTTGATCTCTCTCATTATTACTTCGCTATACAGGGAGAAGAGATCGGGTGACAAGACACACCCCTGTCGTACTCCTAGCTTTATCTGTTCGTAACTACCCTCTTTATTTCCCATTTTAATTGCTGCTACTTGGTTCCAGTATATATTCTTTATTATTCTTAAATCTTTCCCATCAATGTTGATATCTTCCAACATTTTAATCAGCTCATCATGTTTTACTTTATCAAATGCCTTAGTATAATCTATGAAGCATAAATATATGTCTCTTTGTTTCTCTATTGATCTTTCTAATAGTGTTCGTAATATATATATTGCATTGTTTGTACCCTTTCCTTCCATAAAACCATACTGTTCTTCACTAATTTCCATTTTTATTTTCTTTCTTGTTCTTCTCATTATAATTCTGAGTAGAAGCTTAGTGACATGGTTTATGAGGTTAATTGTACGAAAATCTTCACAATCAATTGCTCCTGGTCTTTTTGGTATAGCTATAAATACAGATTTCAGCATATCACTGGGTAAATATCCACTACTGTAAATATCATTCAACATTTTGGTTAATATATCTACTCCAAATTCTCCCAACACTTCTAATTCTTTTATTGTGATTTCATCTGGCCCAGCTGTTTTTCCTTTCTTCATATGTTTCATAGCATCAGCGACTTCTTCTTTTAGAATAGGTGGGCCTTCTAAGTTACTTTCTTCTGTTAATTCTTCCCTTTCTCCACTATATAATTCTCTTATATACTCATTCCACCTCTTCATTATAGCACCTTCCTCCAATAAAGTCTGTCCTGTTTTTGATTTCAAACACCCTGTATTTATTCTTATTTTTCTTCCTGTGAGCTCGCTGATTTGTCTGTACATACTTTTTTGATCTTTAATGGAATTTAATTCAATTTTTCTGCATTGCTCATTTAACCAACTTTTTTTTGCCTTCACACATTTATCTCTTATTTCTTTATTTATCTTAGCATACTCTTGTTTGTCATTTTTATTCTGTTTCCTTTTGTCCATCAACCTTAAGATTTCTTCATTCATCCATTTTTTCTTAGCTTTTTGGCTTCTCTCCGGTAATATTTCTTTGCTAGTTTGATGAATGGAGTCCCTTAACATTTCCCATTGTTTATCTATACTCTGTATTTTAGCTATTGCATTGTACCTATTTTTCACAGTCACTCTGTATTGTTCCGAGCTACCAGTAATGACTTTGAGTGGCAGAGTCCACTTGAACTGGGCCAACTTTTGGTGCTTATAGGACCAGTTATACCCATCCTGATCCCGTTAGAGACCACCATCTATTTCCAGACTTTGACATTGTTAATTGTGTGTTAAATGTTATGGTGGCTTCTTAGGACCGTTGTCTAGCACAGGCCTTACCAGTGAAGCTTGAAGGACAGGCCTTCAGAACTTCTACAGGGAGTTAGTCCGGAGTCATCACGTACCACCGCAACTTGGAGTCACCACATTGACGTGCTAGTCATTCCAGTTGAGTCTACACCTCGACAGAGATATTCCACGCTACGTGTGCAGATGAGTGACCTCTTTAACCTTGTGGTATCGTACCCAGTGTACAGTGATGAGTGAGACGGCCTGAGGCTGATCCAGACAGCCTTTTCTTCTATCACCTGGCGGTGGCCAGGATTCTCTCATGAACATTCCCCTTGATAATCCTCTTGTACATTATATCATCTAGTCATTATGTGTAGACACCAGAGTCGTGTCATCTGTTCTGGATGAGAGGTGAAAAAGGTATTGCCCAGCGGTTGATAGTGAGAGAGACAGGAATCCAAGGGCTGGTGGGGTCTGTAGACTGAGATTTATTGTATTCCCAGAGTGCATCTATTCCGTTATTAAGATGTAATAGTATGCTTCCCTCACCCCAGGAAATACTACGACATTATATATATATATATATATATATATATATATATATATATATATATATATATATATATATATATATATATATATATATATATATATATATATATATATATATATATATATATATATATATATAATATATATATATATATATATATATATATATATATAGAGAGAGAGAGAGAGAGAGAGAGAGAGAGAGAGAGAGAGAGAGAGTTTCAACACAATACTACCGACTCTGCTAAACAGTTGAAACAGACGACACAACATGGCGCTTTGCGCACTCGGATTGTTCAACAAGGCTGGGATATGGGACGGGGCGCTCTGGGTGCATTTTGAAATTATTTAAATATATTATATTAAATAACGAGGCCTTGCGTGCCACTTTCTGACAGCTGGCGGGCCACAAGTGCCCCGCGGGCCGTGGTTTGGGAACCTCTGGTATAAACCCTTCTGATCCTTGGTAGTTAGTGTATGGGAAGTTTAGCCTTTAAGGTTAAGGGCTAATAACTCGTACGGCACACGTATGTACTTTTCGTACGTTGAAAATCGCTCGGCAGTTAGAAATGTGAAAGAACTGACCAAATAAACTGCTATCCAGGCACAATGTTTAAATTAGAGAAATTACCAGCACATACTTGATAGTATGTGTGATTCTTCGCACAGTAAGGTTCTCGCTGGACGTGCCGGATTCGTTCACTGTGCTGAGATTCTCCTTGGGTGATATATGGGAGGAGACTGACTTACCTATGGAGATATCCGTGAGCAATGAAAGTGGTCTTTTACAAACAAACCAAATTCTTAAGATACTATTCTTCTTCTTCTTCTTCTTCTTCTTCTTCTTCTTCTTCTTCTTCTTCTTCTTCTTCTTCTTCTTCTTCTTCTTCTTCTTCTTCTTCTTCTTCTGCTTATTATTATTATTATTATTATTATTATTATTATTATTACTATTATTATTATTATTATTACTATTATTTCTTCTGCTTTTTCTCCTCCTCCGCCTCCCCCTCCTCCTCCTTCTTCTTCTTCTACTCCTCCTGCTTCTTATTTTTCTTCTCCTCCCTCTAGTATTCCTCCTCCTCTCCTCCTCCTCCTTTCTTCATCTGCTTCTTCTCCTCTTCCTCCTTCTTCCTCTTCATTTTCACCTCCCCCTTCTTCTTCTCCTCCTTCTTCTTCACTTTGCCAAGAGATTTCTTGTATACATTTTAAGTTTGACCCATTTCGCAGCGGATCAATGTTTTAAAACATTCCCGCTTACACGAGGTTTCGAACACAAGATCACCGATTCGACAGGCAAGCATGCTAACCACAGCTCTACCGTGGCTTCCAGCGGTCCATTGAGTGCACCCCATGCACCGAGAGATAAAACTATTTATGATATCAATGTCCCTGAACCATTCAAATCACCGGTAAGCATAATCTGAAGACGAAATTAGAAACATAACAATCAGAACTTTGGTCTTCTACATGTAAAAATCTGGTTAGTCTGCATCATGCATGACACTGAACTTGAAACTTTGAACTTGTCTTACAAGCGGGTGTGTGAAACCTGCCCAACTGTCTGTCTTAATTATATCTGCTATCAATATCAGGTTTCTCTGTTCTTACTGGTTTTGTATATCTTGCTTGGTATTGGTGTCTGTTTTCTAGCGTCTCTCCCAGTAGCTGTTTTAATGGTACGTTCTCTTTTCATTGTTTGTGTGTTGTTTGTTTCTGGTTTGTTAAGGTAATAGTTTGTTATCTCCATCAGTGTGCATGTTTTTCCTTACGGTCCAGCCTCTCTTTCTTGTTTTGTACTGTTTCAATTTTGTTAAATTAGTTTTAACTATTGTTTTCCAGGGTGTGGCTAGACAATCACAACAGCCAACAAATTCATTACAACATCGTCTAAAGAACATGTAACGAACTTTAGGATATTATTATAACACAAACATGTGCAGGAGAGCCTGACGTATGATACCACATCTAGTCTGAGACTGGTGATTGATGGAGGGGGAGGGGGTAGGTTACTACAGCGTTCCGCTGGCTGCAGGATAAACCGCACACAAGCGTCGTATAATTAACTGGCTCACACAGCACGTGAGGCGGGTTTATTGTGATTTGTTTCTTGTTGTTGCTTGCCGATGAAGTCTTGTCGCCGCAACGTCCTCTGCTCTTTGGAATTGTAATTTTTGAAAGCTGACCTAACGGTCGTATTTTTCAATTGTTAACGCCATGTGAGGGCTACTTTAAAAACATAAACGTTTATTGTGGTTCCAAATAAAAGTGGCCTTGAAGATATCACAGTTATCCGAAGTGAAGAATGTGATATAAAATAAAATCTGGGTCTAATGCTGATATGTCTTTTGGTGTGTAAGTGATATTTAACGCAATCTTTATTTGGTCACGACGTTTCTGGCCTCAAATCCAGATGTGGGTTCTATTATGTTTGCCTTCTTTATGGAGATAATAATTTCAGGTTTTTCGGTACATTTAGTTAGGGGTTGTACGGTGTGTTTCAAACAGAACATCGGTATATACAAGAAATATATAATTTTGGTCTCTGTACAAATTTTCACAGTATCAGTCAATCAAATGCCATCTACGCATTTAAAATCGGCAGTAGTGTGTTTCCTACACCCTTTGTGTTGGCCATCTTTATAGAGATAATCATTTCCAAGTGTGTTGGTATAATTAGTTAGCGGTTGTAGGTGTGTTTCAAAAATGAACATCTTTCTATACAAAAAATGTATAATATTGGTCACTATACAAGTTAAAATATTTCAATTGACTGGCACCTTGCTATCTTGACAGACGATAGTTTGTAAAATCGAGTTATACCTTGCCACAGCACAAAGAATGGATTGAATTTAGATACCCATGGGTCCCGAATAGCAGCCCGGAGTTCTAGCCACGCTGCCAGACGCTCCTTAGTTGGTCGTGCGTCGAAGTACACTTGTTCCTGCAGCGAGGCGCCGTCGTCATTTGGAGGCGACAGGTTCGATCCCGGTTGGTAACTATTATAGCTTTCAAATTTTATGTTGTCTAGTGCGTCTTCTAATCTCTATTTCCTTCTTCTTCTTCTTCTGTGAGTGCCAAATAATGCTATGTGTGTCCATTTATGTAGTCCTCAAAGAGACATGAACGAAAGAGATACCAGCGCGGTGTGAGTTCGGCTTTCGGCAGGACGCCCTGTAGAAAGAGACCGAGCCTTGTGGGGTTAAACCCGGTGCAATGAAGTCGATCCTCTCGTTTTTAAACCAGGAAAATAAATACATTAGAAACCTGCATCTAATTCACAACCCCAATTATAACCATATTAAAGACTGAACAAGGTAATTAGATGTTTTAAGGCCAAATAATATGAAAAAAACTCAGCAGTAAATATTAGCGAATATTGTAGCAGAAAGTAAAGATTTAAATGAAAATAATTAACTCACTCACACACACACAAACACACACACACAAACACACACACACACACACACACACACACACACACACACACCTCCTAGAAATATGTAAGCAACACTGCAAAGAGAACACAGCATTATCTCTACAAGAGACGGTGCTGAAACCAAGAGCAAAATTTAGAATTCATAGTATGCAGAAATGACCGGGGAGACGCCGTGGATGGGTTGAGACCAGAAAATGAAATCTTCACTGCAGGTAATTAAGTATAGTATAGTATAGTATAGTACAGTACAGTACAGTACAGTACAGTACAGTACAGTACAGTATAGTATAGTACAGTACAGTACAGTACAGTACAGTATAGTATAGTGCAGTACAGTACAGTACAGTACAGTATAGTATAGTATAGTATAGACGACGGATCAACATCACAGCACACGGGTATAATCCATAGCCATAAGTGTTCCGTTCTACTCCTTACTCAAGCCTGAGTCTGGAGAATCTCAGCTCAGTGCACGAACTCTGTAGCACCGGCGAGGATCCTGAAATACTTTGGGTAGATTTTTAACTTGAAATTTTAAACTGTAGTGTAGTGTAGTGTGTAGTGTAGTGTGGATGGTTGCTGCCATGCTGTTACTCTGAGCCCGGATAAACACCGTTCTACTCCCTCTTTGTGAAGATGATGATGTTAGTTAATTAGTTGCTAGTTATGATTTACTAGGGTATTTAGTTCAATGGTATGCCATTGTTTTCTGGAGATGATGATGATGATGATGATGATGATGATGATGATGATGATGATGATGATGATGATGATGATGATATGTTACTTAAAAATATGAAACGTTTGTTTTCCCACAAAAAACTGAAACGAAGTTAAGCAGACGTGCAATGTTGTTGTTTCCTGTGACCGTTATTCACCGTGTTTTGTTGTTTCTGTTTATGATCATTATTCATAAATTCAAGCTACCCCAGAGACCGATACAGAGTTATAGATAGATGAATGAACGCATCTCTTAATAAGAGTCATACTACTTAACACTTAACAGTAGCCAGTAACTTATTGACAGCTGACAGTGACATGATCATGATCTGACTCTTCCGAAAACAGGGAAACACGGCGTAAGAAAATATTTTTACATTCATAACAAAAATAGAAATATATTAAATAACATTGTGTATGTTGTTGTTGTAGAGTTCTTTTGCTTGACGTTGCGATAAATCATAACTCCAGGTTGGTTTACATAGTTTGCCGAATGTTACTTTACTTTTTTTTTACGTTCAATAGTTTGCCATGGATTGTTGGTCATTGGATGGCTACAGAAAGATAAGTCACTGTGAAGTGACCGGTGTAGGGTGTAGGGAGTGATATTTTAGAAATGTTTAAACATTTGGGCTGCGATACTTTTGTAAATGTAAGCTAACATGTAGAAGGTAGTTGTAGATCATCAAATATGATTGTCACATCTTTTGAAACACTCTTTGAAAACAGACTGTCAGAATACAGAGAGTATGAGTGTGTCAGAGATAAAAAATGTTGGCACTCTTCCGAATAACAGTCCCAAATTTACAAATTAGGTAATAAAATAAAAAAAAAATATTAAACACTGCGAACTAAAATATAGAACTGAATAGATATATATTCCGACGACAGTGAGTGCTCTCCGGGCCCAGAAACATTTATTGCATCCATCGATCGGTCTAGCAGTCCACCACACACTCAGCCAGACGTGATCGACAGCATATTCAATTTATATGATTCTTTATTTCAATGCATACATTACAGAATAGCACTTGCTTGTTGTCTACTTGCGAAAACAATTATATGTCTGTATCTGTCATATCGCCACAGAATGAGCATAATCACCTAATGAGGCCCTGTAAGGGATACTGTTTACACTAAATAATTTGGGACCGTTATTCGGAAGAGTGCCAAATGTTGCACCTATTTATGAGGATGATAATTATAATTCTTTTGCAAGCTGGGATGAGATGGTTCAATCAACAGGAAGAATTTACAAGATGTGGGTGTTTTTAAGTCAATATCGGTTTCATTGTCAGGTATGTCATCGCATGTCTCCCCACTTGTGATATGTTTGACTTATGGTGTTACCTCCATACATACATACATCAATGTATTGTGAGAATGGAGGTTGAAGCATTCTGCTGGCTGGAGGACAAACAGTACACACGTGTGATTGTAACGGACTTACAAAATGTGATGAGCAAGGTGAGGACAGGCGTGTTTTGATCAGAGTGGAAGGTTTCAATTCAACAATGAAAATTAGAGAACGTCTGTTGGATTGTTTTCCCCAGAACATGTTGGTGTGGTGGGAAATGAACAGGCGGACAGATTGGCTGGGTTTGTATACCACTTGGTGGGGTATTGTTGATTGATAAGACAGATGTTGTCGGGGCCCTTTGGTATCAGAATAACAGATAGATGATCACGGCTTAGAGAGAATAGCACTGCAGGGATCTAGTCGTCAGTCAGGACTCCAAGGAAAGGCCAGACAAGCACATAGTCAGGCTACTACTGGTACCATTAGTATTGGGAATCTTTGCTGGCTGTTGTGGATGAGGATGGAGCATGTATGGGAATGTCCTGAGTGCTTTGATGTCAGTTCTTGACTCGTCTCAAACACATACATCATCATCATGTGGCATGTCCTTTACAAAACATCACCCTCATCACGTCCCGCTGAAAAGACTCTCATTCCCTTGTCATGTTTCCTGTTGCATGCATTTTCATGCTAAGATGTCTGCAACGCTCTGTGTCCATCTGTGTGCTGTTTGACGTGTCTCTTCTTATAGATACTATACTATCCATCACTGTTCTTTCATTCTTTCTCCCATGGAGCTTGTAAATGTTACTAATCCCCTTAGAGAGATGTCAAGAGTGGAGGTTTTTGACATCAGTATATCCACATCGTTGTCCAGAATGAGAGATTCGGGAGTAAAAATTGGCACGGCCAGACATGAGAGGCACATCGATAGAATGAGGCATTTTGTCAACCAACACAGAACTGGCACTATTACCCGTTGGACATTCATGCATATCTGAGCTCCTATGGACTTGTCCGGAATGCAAGCTTTTATTTTAGTTTAGTCGTTGGATCAACATCACGAATCAGGGTTTTAAACCCCATAAGTGCTCCGTTTTCCTCCTAACTCAAACCTGAGTCTGGAGAAACTAGCTCAATGCACGAACTCCATTGCATCGGCGAGGATCCTGAAATACTTTGGGTAGATTTTTAACTTGAAATTTTGCCGGGCAGCCCATTAGGTACTCTTTTTTGATTTCCAACTCCCAATGGATTTTTTACGTGCGCAACAATACACACGGGCGTCCGATCTCATCCCCGAGACCAGGGAAATTTTATTGTCCAGATGGTTTTTTTTAAATAAATCCCGGCCCTCCCCCGGGGCCTGAACCCGGGACCGCCAGCACTCGAGGCGGACACCATATGACACCCCAAACGATAACTGACTGTTTCATTAAGCCACTGAAAAGCCAAAGTATTTCATTTTCTGAGACAGATACTCTTTATTTGCCAGTTTTCTTCAATGTTTGATTTTGAAAATGTTAATATTTTGATCCGTCATCACCCAGGGCCCATGCTATAAGCGTGGCTATCATATTTCGCCATCTCACACGATACCACAGTCGTGGATCAGCTCTGTTTCTTGTCCAACCTACCACATGGCCAATCCATCCAGGTATTTACATTTTTACTTCCCTTCTCTTGTTCTTTTTTCCCCCCAAATCTTGCCCGTTGTCACCAAGTTACCAATTTATTTTTTCTCAAAAAGTGTCCCCCGGAAGGTTAAACCGGTCAACAAAGCGCAAGAAGTCGATGTTATGGCCTAATGGGGCAAGAATGCAAATCTGCTGTAAACAGGGACAACGCAATCCGTCCGGGGAAAAAAAAAAATCCAGATGAACGCAGAAGAAGAAAATATGTCCAAAATTTCTTTACGTTACACCTAATTTTCTAATCAGTTTTCGGTTTTCATTTCTTTTGTAGGACTTGGTCATTAGTTTTTCTGTCTTCCCTGGTAGTCTTTGCCTTTTCCCCAGAAACCAATTTTTCCCCAGCCATCAGATGTTTTTTTAACCTCATTGTCCACGTTCACTCCATACAAAAGGACAGGTTTATGTAGCACCCCAACACTCTTTTTCTCTTTGCAAATGACATCTTTTTATTGGTCAGTGTCAGGATCTTATAATTGGCCCTTTGCTAACACGTGTGAGACAGTACAAGTATAATGTGATTGCGTAAGACACAGGACAAAGTTCGATGGATTTATTGCCCCATTAAAACAGAACGATAAATTCAACAATCTACAATATTAACTACGACGCCCCAACCCCAAAAACACTCATAGGTCTGACGCTCAAGATATCAGTCGTTCGGCTTTCAACCACAGAGATCCCACAAACCCCCTTGCTCTCATCACACATGTCCTTCCAGTCTCGGTCCCAGTCGTCTGAGGCTAGCACGCAAAACGCCCACTGCCCCTAGTGTCGTCACGTGGCCGCGGCGTCTGTCGTCAGCCGACCCCTGGTCGCGTGTCAGGTAACAATCTAGCCCGCCGACAATTTTTGTCGCCGGGTGTCGTACGATGTTGCGCATAGCTATCCCCCGTTAGGCTTGACATTCTCCCCGGGTACCCCAATGAAAATGCCTCTTTCATTCATGATGTATGTATATACTGGGGGAGTGTTAACTTTATTCAGGACTATCTTTCCCATGTTATGCATGAAAATACATATATGGGATAGAAATATATACAAAAAATGTAAGTTGCATTGAAAGACAATGAAGTACAACTTTTAAAAAAAATCAGGTTTCATCCCCCCTGATGGTGTTTCCTCCATTGCAAAAATACCCAGTCAGATAGTAGTACCAGCTTCTCGCATCTACCTCGCAGAATTTGAAAAAAACGTAATAAATGGTTGTTTCGCAACAGCCATTAGCCAGACTGAAATACGGCTTTATTTGATCGTATTAAACAATCAAACTCTGACCTCATTTGGCCAGGAGCTTTTTATGTTGGTTTGCAATGTTGGCAGCTCTATGACATGCTTGGTGGACGCTACCTGCTGTGTTAGCTGTTTTAACAACAAAATGTCTATTTATACAATACATATTAATGAATATGTTTCAAATTATGGCCCTTGGTGTAATTCACATGCAAGGGAAGTAATTTTTGACATTCAAGAAATTCAATAAATTACAATAATAATTTAATTTCTTAGCGTCATTGCTTGACGTTTCTTCATATTAACGAGAAAAAGTTCGGTAGTATGAATACATTATCAAGATTCGGAGATTAAAATTACTAATCAAATAACTAAGTAACCAATTCTCTTCTTCTTCTTCTTCTTCAGCATTCCGAGCCATTGAGGTTCTTTGCTGCAAATACAATCTGTCTCCATTCGTCTCTCTGGTGGACCTTCTCTTGCCAGTCGTTGATTCCAAGTGCTTGTAGGTCTGTATGTATATTATCTCTCCACCGCCTTCTTGGTCTACCTCGGGGTCTACGGTCATTTATTTCCTGAGTGTAAGCGAGTTTTGTTTCCCTATTATCTTCCATTCTTTCTATATGCCCCAGCCATTGTAGTCTATTAGCCTTCATGATACCAGTGATTAGCGGGGACTTAAACAAATCATAAATGTCTTTGTTACTTCTTCTTTTCCACTCTCCACTTTGTGTATCCCTAATGGGTCCAAAGATGCGTCTTAAAATTTTGTTCTCAAAGGTTTGTAACAAGGCTTCGTCTCCTTTCGTTGTACTCCAGGTTTCAGAGCCATACAGCACCACTGGTCTGATCAGTGTTTTGTATATTGTGATTTTGGTGTTACGAGATAGCGCCTTTGATTTTAGTAGATGTTGTACCCAATTGGTGTATTATATTTTTATAGATTCAAAAGGATTTTACATCGTCATAAGTTTTTGATATTTGTATATCGTCCTGCTAATTTTGCTATACTTTTTAAATTACACCGAAAACACACGAAACGCAAAATTTAGTTGCTGTTACAGCTGTTTGAACACAACTGCTCTGGCCTTATATTTGTAAACGGATAGTAAAATGTTCTCAACAGTTCGTGTCTGCTGTTATAGTATCACAACTTTGGATTATGATGGGAATGTTCTTATTTCCGATGTGTTCACAACTTATGGATAATGATCGAGTGTTCTTTATTTCTGATGTTCAAATGTCGAACATTTTGGATTAAATTCGATGCAGAGGTGGTGTGTAGAAGTCACTGTTCAGTCCTCCATTTGCACACGTCGTTAAATATCACGGTGAAGAAAATCACAACACAGCTGTCCTGTTAATGGTAAAGTTCGCTTCTGTAAGTGGTTAACGCTGTGACACTGTTCTTGTGTATATTTACAATTAATAATGTTCTCTTTCTAACACACACTACACAATTATACTAACTACACTCATTACATGGCTTAATTAAAATAGTATATTTCTACATGTCGGTTTCTAACCGTAATCACAATTTCAATTATGACCTTAACAGTAGGTGAATAGCAACAACATTGGTGGCTGTGTTGGTCTGAGTGTAATAGTAGTACACAGTGCACTCAGACATTGCTTACTGGGTCGGTCGGACAACGGGACAAAAGATCGGCAATTGTATTGATTCTGCGGGAATATGTCGAGACTTCGAAACTGTAATTTTGAAGCTTAAGGACCAGCGAGCAATCATATTGTTGGATGGTATTCTCCGGCATTTATATAGACCGTATATGGACTTTGTCAGTTTCGATGATAAAGTGACGTCCTAGAGAGATATCTGGATAGCTTCGTCACACTTTCTACTAGGCCAGTGCTTCTAATGCGGAATGGACCATGCACGCTCTCGAGGCCTTAGTTTTCTCTTGATATGAAACAAATGGGATGCAGGATGTTGTTGTATTCCTGCAACAGGACTGCCCAATCGCACGGAGCTAGCATCTGTTCTCATCTCAATCTGAAAGGTAATGGATGTTGGGCAATTTAAGGATGAGGTTATTGTTCGAAATTCTTATCAGAAAAGTATGCAAAAACTTTATGAAATGCATTTCGTAGGCATTCATCGTGTACAACACTTTTTTCGTTTCAGGGCTTATACTTGGTTAGTAAGTTAGAAAAAACCTCGGTCGTTCTGAAAAAATCAGGAATAAAATTTTCTGTAATAGTTGATCAGTGATCAGACCAACAAACTGCGGACTTGTTTCTTATTCGTTGAAAGTGATAGTTTTAGAATTTTTGGAGACAATTTTGTTGTCTGTCATGACAAAGCCATTGGATATTTCTGTACCCCAAAATGATATCTCTTGGTAAGCCATGCTCACCTTTGAAGGCTTCACTGTCAGTCCGTCTGTCTGATACGTTCTAGTGTCTGTTCTAGTGTCTTTATATGTTCCGTCATTGTCTCTGTATGGACACAGAGTCCGTCAATATAGCAAATGATATTAGGAATGTCAGATAGGAGGGGTCGTGTCATGCGTACGAATGTGGCTGTGGCATTGACTAGCCCAAATGGAAGTTTGCACCATTCGTACAGTCCCCAGCGTGGCGAAAGCTGTTAGATGTCTGCTGTCTTCATGTACAGCTATCTGCCAGTAACCTTTAGACATGTCAGCGTCGTAAAGAACTTATCGTCAGTCAGTTCTGTCAGAAGATCGTCAGTGTTTGCCATTGGGTTTCAAGATCTAAAACAGTATTTTGTTTCAGTTTTCTGTAGTCGATGCAAAGTCGAATTGTGTTGTCTTTTTTTTACAATGACCATGGGTGAAGAGAAGTCTGATAGGGATCGTCTGATGATGTTGTTTCTTTCTCGTTGATGATTTTCTTGATGTAATTGTTCCTTGTAATGTATTTGGATGGGTGTATGGTCTGCACTTATGGGTGTGTTTGATGGTGAGTGGTGATGTGAATGCTGTACTAATTCTGTTTGTCCTGGGGTTGTCTGAAAAAAATGGTTGTTGATATTGTTTTAAAAAGAAATCAACTGTTTGCAAGTTTGTCCAATCATGCTATATAACCTTACAAAAAGTTTGGTTGATCTTGATGCATCATTCAAGAGCAGAATTTGTCAAAAAAAGTGTCTAAATTGGTGTTAGGCAGAAGAATCCGAGTCGCTAAGAAGCGTCATCTCGATGATCTATATATCACACGGTGACAGCCTGAGGATCACGTATCATCATTGTTTCTTAATGTCTCTGTTAGTGGTTGGTTGCTTAGCTTATTTTGTGAATATTTGGTTTGTCTTTTATTAGAATCTCGTAAGGTCTCCGGTGAGATTAATGTCTTGTCCTTTAAAAAAAGGTCCTGACAAGAATCGAATCTACGACTGTACTGTCCTAGGTGTAGTAAGTTAAGAAACGATCCTGAGAAATCGGTGGTCATGTTATAGTCCTAGTTACCGTGATTTTGACTGCGTAAAACTTTCATGTAAAAGTAGCACCAGATAGTTTTAGTGCATTTTTAGCAATTTCACCTGATTTAATAATCCTTTCACGCAATGATGTTACTACACAAATGATGATATGGGTTTAAGTACTGGAGTAGAGTCAGTTAACATTTGGTGATAAATTGTTAATGGGCCTCGTGGTTTGGCACCAGAGATTAGTGTCAAAAGGAGAGAAACCGGTGCTAGAATGGTGGTACCCTCGCGATAAGCAAAAAGGACAGCTGGTAAGTGTACATCCCAGTTATTGGGTGATCTTGAGTTACTTTGGCAAGCTGTGCTTCAAATCCCAATTAAGCTTTCTATAATCCCGCTCGATGAGGATGATAGGGGCTATTGAAGACTTGCTTCACTCCTAACATTTAGTGAAAGCTTGGGTGGATGCGGCAATAAACTGAGTGCCTCTATCAGACTGGATAGTATCTGGGAACCCAATTCGGGAGAAAATATGGAAGAACACTTCCATGATGTCGTTGGCAGTAATGTTCCTTACGGAATAGCTTCTGGACCAGCGCTACATTGATCAATAAAAGTTAGAATATATTTATTCCCTCTAGTTGTTGTATGACTGAGAGGGCCCACATGTCAACTGATAATTTTTCAAAAGGTCGACTGGCTAAGTCAGTGACTTGTAACTTTGCCTGTGGGTGTTTACCTTTTTTACCAGTTTCTGGCATGTATCACAACTTCTGCTGAATATGTTCTTATGTCATTGCAAAATTTTGGCCAATGAAACTGTGTCATAGTCTTGACCCTGGTTTTATAACATAGGCCATATGACCTGCAAAAGGTATATCGTGAGCAAGATGTAAAGCTTGCTTGCGATAAGTAGTTGGCAAAACAGTTTGCTTTGTTGTAATGTCACCTCTGTGTATACTGGTGAGTATATCGTGTGTAAAGCAAAAATGCCATTTCGCATTTTTGGTTACTCTTGCCTTTTTGCCCGATCAGGTCAAGTACTTGACAGTGAAGGGATCAGCTTTTTGAGCTGTTATGAATGTTTCCTTCATAGAGTCACTTAGGTGGTAATTCTGGGCTAAGCATTTGTATAGCCTCAGTTTGGTTACTTTCATCTTGGCACTCTAGCAGTAGCTCTTTTACTGGCGTTCACAACACTCAATGACATCAGATGATGATGGATGATATCGTCAATGAATGTGATGAGAACTTAGTGCTGCATCAGCTCACATACTTCATCAGGGTGATATGACATTTTCAGTGATGACATTTGGTGGTGATGTGTTATCATCATACATAGTGATGTTATGTCATGGTTATGAGGTATTGTCATTCACCTCAGGTAAATTTCCTATGATTATATCGCACAACTGGGTTTGTAAGGGCCGCGACCTTTACTTTCCCCGGTGAGGAATGGTGTTTCAATGTATGCCCATGCTAATGGATATTTTTCAATATTGCCTGAAAATGTTCTAACATGTGGATGTGTCCTGCCTGTATAGTCTGTAGGCCGTTATGAATGTTGTTTTCAGGCCAATAAGTGTCCTTCCGGTGTCGGCGAAGTACTGTAGCAAACTTGCCATTAACATACCCGTGATAGATGTCTAATCTGCCTTTTGAGTCTATTACCAAGTTAGCTTCCTCATTGGCAATAGGGATGGCGTGCCCGCATGTTAGGATACCATTTTCATAAAAGGTATTACAGACAGTGCATTTGTTAGCACTAAATACATCACAAGCCTGTGCTGCATTCACAGGATGTTTTTCTGGATTTGCGTCTTCTGACGCTGAGCTATCGAACAAGGCGGCATTGCTTTGTTGGTCATATGCCTGCCTCTACAATCCATGCGATGGTGCCCGTAAGCCTTGCAGAGAAAACATTTACGTAAACTTTTGAACGATTTACGTTCTCTGTCTTGTCTGTTTACCATATTTTGCAAGTATGTTTGGTACCCTGGGTTTTTATCGCACATCTCGTTCAAATGGTGAGACAATTTACAGTGAATGCAATGTCTAAATTTCTCAGAGGTAGGCCTGTTTGGTTTTTGCCTACTATAGTTTTTCTCATAGTTGGCTGCTGCTACCCAGTTACTGTCAGTAGCTTCAGTGGCAAAGCACTGTTTATTGGCCGTATAATAGGCCGACCCACGTCTTTCCATTTCTTCCACACTTGTGCATTCATTCTCCTGTAAGAACTTAGAAAAAGATGATGGGATAGAAGAAATGACTTTATCTCGAATGATGAGATCTTCTAATCTATCATAACTTTTGTTAATTTTGGCTGCTGAAGTCCATTTGCTGAAAATGTCTCGGACTAAACAGAGGTAGTCAGAGAACGTTTGAGTTGATTTTGGACTCAATTTACTGAATTGTTCTCTGTAACCTGCCTCGTCTAACATGAAATGTGCCATTATTTTAGATTTAATGTAATGGTACTCTTTTCTGAGGTCTTTGGGGATGGTTTCAATGACTTTAAGAGGTTCCCCAGATAGACTCCTCATATATAGAAATATTCCATTCAGAAAGTGGAACTTGGTAATGTTCCATTAACGTCTCAAAATTTTGGGTAAAGGCTGCTATGCAGTCACCCGAGGTATAGTTACGTACGATACCTTGATACTTCTTATACTGGTTTTCTTTTTCCAGTCTTTCAGATTTCTTTGACTCTTTATTCATTGCAGTCTCAGTGTCAAGTTGTTTCATTTTCAACTGTAACTCTAATTCTTCTCTCTTACTCTGAGCTGCTATTTCTGCTTTCTTAAGTTCACTGTCTATCTCAGCTTGCTTTAATGCTGTTTCTGCCTCTATTTGCTTGGCAGCTTTTTCAATCTCTGCCTGTTTCAAGGCTGTTTCTGCCTCTATTTGCTTGGCAGCTTTTTTAATCTCTGCCTGTTTCAAGGCTCTTTCAGCTGCTCTTTCTTCGCGTTCATTGTTTTTCTCCTGTACCAGTAGGTATTCAGCATATTTGTTCTCGCTCCATTGTGTTAATTCATCACCTGTTAGACGTAATTTAATACCCATATCGATGAAATCAAATAATGACGACATGATGGAGAAAATACGTCAATGAAAATCAACCACACCAAATATGTTATAAATGGTTAGTAGTAAACAATTTACAATTGATTTTACTATACGATGCGTGCCCACTAATGCATACGTAAAGTTAAAGTATAGAAAAATATACTCAAGTGCCCTGGATACGGTGATGAATGGTTGGACAATCGGGCTAGGAAAACTGTAGGGTCGTTACTTTGGAACCACAAATGACCTCTACGGCAAGGTTATGGATGGTACACAAAAACCTGCTTTGTTTTTGGAGAAAAATAAGTTAGCGTCTATTTGTTGGTGTGTGCCTGCAAGTCACTAAGTGTTAATTAGGTTTGGATGGCGTCGAGTATAATTGTATGTCGTAAATTTGTCGTCAACAGTGTTTTTCTCAACAGAAGTTACACTCTTTCCAAACCTCTTTGCGTTCCACAAACTCAATGCACAAAGACAATCTATCTGTATTTGAACACTCAATAACATTGATGACACATCACTTACATCAAGATGACATTCAGTAAGGACATAGACATCAAGTTTACAAGATGGCGACAAGGTCAAAATGGCGACAAAATCACAATGTCGACAAGGTCAAACGGTGACAAGTTTCACAAATCACAAATGTTTTACACGTTTACAGGATCAAACAATATGTACTGTACATTTACCAATAGTGTTACACATATTTAAACAATGTAGTAATGGATCACAATGAGACTTTTCCGATCACATTTACATCACTATAACCTTGACAAATTTTACAAGTTCAAGAATTATAGTTTTAAATAACAAAGACGAGCAACACACGTCTACATATATTAGGTTCTTAAACAAGGACGAGCAACCCACGTCCACACATGTCAGGATCTTATAATTGGCTCGTTAGCTAACACGTGTGAGACAGTACAAGTATAACGTGATTCGACGTAAGACACAGCGACACAAGTTCGATGGATTTATTGCCACATTAAATACAGAACGATAATTACAACAATCTACAATATATAACTCACGACGCTCACAACCACAATACAGCTCATAGGTCTGACGCTCAAGATATCAGTCGTTCGGCTTTCAACCACAGAGATCCACACAAACGCCTTGCTCTCATCACACATGTCCTTCCAGTCTCAGGTCCCAGCTCTGTCTGAGGCTAGCACGCAAAACTGCCCACTGCCTCTAGTGTCGTCACGTGGCCTGCGTGCGTCTGTCGTCAGCCTGACCGCTGGTCGCGTGTCAGGTAACAATCTAGCCAGCCGACAATTCTTGTCCGCCGGGTGTCGTAACGATGTTGCTGCATAGCTATCCCATGTTAGGCTCTGACAGTCAGTATATTTTCCATCTTGCAAAAAGCTACCTTCGCCATTGCGTTTTTTGTTCGAATCTCTTAAAAGCATCGCCCATCAGATGTTATGACTGTTCCGAGATAATTGTACTGATTCACTTGTATATTACATTGTGGTATTTCCTTCTTCCTAGTGACGACCAAGATCTGTGTCTTCTTACAATTTAATTCTAACCCTAGTTGTTCACTGTATGCAGCAACCGCATCTACTAGATGTTGCAGATTCTGTTGTTGGTCCACAGTGTTCTAAGAACTTTTCTGTAACTTTTCAGTTCAGCAGCTCTGATTTTCTTATTTAGTGAACACACAGTGATCCATGACTCATGTCTGTATGTTGCCACAGGAATGACACATGTTCTTCAAAATGTTTACCTTAATTTGTTTGCTTGTGCTATGTCATAGGTCCTTATATTTATCTTCTTTTGCTCATCCTCCTCCTTCCTCTTATGCTTACTCTTCCCCTGCTCCTTGCTTCTCTTTCTTCTTCGTCCTTCATCCTGCAGACCCTGTTTTGCGTGTCAGCATCAGGTTAGGAGGAGCTTTCTGGATAAATCCCTTACTGACCTACACCTGCTCCATTTGAGGACATACTCTACGATGATGTTCACAACCTCAAGTTCACTGTTGTTTTCTTCTGAAAGTGATTGAAGCAGAAGAAGAATAATAAATCCCTTGTGTTGGCTTCAGAGAAAACAATGTTCATTGCCAATGCCGTTTATGGTGTACTGTTTTAAGGTGGTTTTGTCACATGACTGCTTCTCAGTAATATCCTGTGCTAACATTATCTCTACAGAATCCAGCATCATTGCCATGGCAGAGCCAAATTGCCATGTCAGTACAGCTGATTCCAGTTTACAAAGTCTGTTTGATGACACCGTTTTGTTTGGAAATCTACCTGACAAGGTTTGTGATTATTTCTGTAAAATCTCTCATAAGGTTGAAGGTGGCCCTGTCAGGTCACTCAGTCTATAGATTAATAACAAGGGTTTTCTAAATATGTCGAACTTCCATACCATGTAAAGGACATGAATGTCTGGAAAATATTTATAAGGGGAGGTGCACCAGGGGAGCAGAGAAGATGAAGTCCACAACATGGATATTTTTTTATTCCTTCTTTCGCATTGAACTCAAACATAGTCCATACATGTGCGACTACTTCAAGTGCACTGGGCTGATTTTTTACAAATGTGGAATAGCACTTCCTTTTACCAAAGTCCCTTGCCTTCAGGCAAACCCACTTCGACATCACAGGTACTTGTAATTTATGTCAAGAGTGAGAAGTCAACATTATAGTCCAACTGACCGGTGTAGGGGTTGAACCCACCACCTTAACATCAGCCCACCGGATGTTAAACACCAAGTAATCTTATCCATTCAGCCATGCTGATCTCCACTGCTTTCTTTAAATACAGGGTATATTTTTAATGACTGTGCAGTGTTTGAACATATTGCCAGTCCAAGTTTTGTATTCACTTTCTGTTAAGTTCATGCAACATAATAGGTAAATACAAAACTTGGATTGGCAATGTTTTCAAACACTGCACAGTCATTAAAAATACACCCTGTATGTTTTGTTGTCTGAAGATATACTAAGAAGAAGAGCCCTTAATTTACATCAACATTGATTAAATTCTCATATCCGTCTGCTAGATGACGTCTGCACAGACTGATTCACCCATAAGTAGATTAACTGATGACTCGCTGATTCATGTCTTTGAGTATCTGACTCCCTTAGAGATGATGAACATTGAGGGAGGTGAGTTTATCTTTATTTGTATCTTTTATATTGAATATTTCATTCAAGCTTGTTCATTTATGGTTTGTAAAATTAGTACATCTTTACACTATAATTTTTCACATTGACCCGGGAGTGCAGGGAGTGGCCAGCAGGGGCCACGGAAGTGGAGATCCAGCAACTAATTCAGGATAGTGTTCGCTCGGGTGATGTGATTATCTACACAGATGGTTTGGAGTCGAGAGGTAGGAGACGTGCCTGGGGGTTCATAACAAAAGCTAATGGCCGATGTTTGGTGCAGGAGAGCCTGGCATATGATACCACATCTAGCTTAAGAATGGAGGTGGAGGCGGTCATTGCAGCTTTCCGCTGGATCGAGAATACGATAAACACACATATCATGATTGTAACTGACTCAGAATGCATTCTGAGGATGGTAAGGACAGTCGTGCTTCGTGCAGAGTGGCTTGCTTCGCTTTGGAGGTCCCAGGTGGGAAGTATCACCTGGATCTTTTCTCCGGGGCATGCCGGTGTACTGGAGAATGAACAGGCGGACAGATTGGCTGGCTCAACAAAACTTGGTGGAGTATTGTTGCATGACAAGGCAGACGTGGTTGCGGCCTTGTGGGAGCACGTGTACACCTTGGAGGTAAGCAAATGGATCATCATGGTCTGGCAAGAATGAGGCAGCGAAGAGTGATGAGGGGGTCTGGCCAACGCTCGACGCTCAGAGGAAAGGCGAGACAGACGTACAATCAGATTGCTACTGGTACTATTGGTGTTCGAACTTTTCGCTGGCTGCTGAAGATGGGGACAGAGCGCCTATGGGAATGCCCCGAATGCTGTGATGTCGGTTCCTAAATTAATCAATCACTATAATTTTTCATTTCTTCTGCAGATTTCATAATTACCACTCCCCCCCCCCCCCCCCCCCCCCCCCCCTGCTATTGCGGTCAACACCAGCATCTTTCAGCTGTATGTTGATTCCTAGGCTAGATTACGCTCATCAGCATGCCACGACTTTCTGAGCGACCGGCTCCGTACTCTCGTAAGTCACTGGCACGACTCGAACCCCTTCCAATTCTCATGTGCTCACGTCAACCACGAGAGTATTCAGGGTTATGGAGAAAGCTGCTAACCTCTCAGCCAGGGAGACCGGCAATTATCACTGTTTGCATTTGATTAAATTAGTCTTTTATGTTTAGAAAAATGGGCACCTGATTGCATTTTATACAGTGAGTGTCTGTATAGATATTGTAAAAAAGGGCACCTGCATGCATATTTTACATGAGTGTCTGTTCATATCCTCGGTATAGTGTGAATTTGTTTCTGTCATGGGCGAAAAGCGAACCCTAACCTGCACATTATGCTGCGATTTCACTAGCCAGGCGGCCTTATTTCCTCATGCTGTTATAATCATACTAATCATACACATTAGTGGTCAGCATGGCTGAATGGATAAGGATGCTCATTCTGACACATCCGGTGTGCTGATGCTTGAGTTTAACCCCTACGCCGGACAGTTGGACTAAAATTAAAAATGTTGACTTCTCATCCTCGACTTGGGGACATAAATTACAAGTGCCTCTGAAGTCAAAATGGGATTCGTCTGATAGTGACGGGCACTGGTAATTGGGAAAGCTAATCCATACTCAAAATTCAGTCCTGTGCTACTAGAAGTAGTGTGTGTTGACTATGATTAAGTTCAAAGCAATCAAGCATCCCCAAAATAATAAAATAAACACAGTATGTGATCAAATATGTCCAGTTCACAACAGCAATACAGATGAGTAACTTTTATATATATTTTCATGTAGAATTTTTCATGTAGTTGTATAGGTGTGTGTTTGCTGTTTGTGTTCTGATGAAGGCTTTGGTGCCATGTCCATTTTCTTACTTATGATTGTGATCTAGTAAAGCTTACCATCTGCTTCTCGTTTTTTGGTGAATCATTTATTTTTAGAAAATAATCAGGCATCTTACGTTGTGTCGAATCTCATTCAGTGTGCAAGCAATGGCAGAGGTGTGCTTTGGCTGCAGCCAGACAAAAGAAGTGCATGACACTAACCAAACAGTGTCTTTCTGCTACATGTAAGTAATTTTTAGATTTACTCAACGCAAAACTGACATGTTGTTATTTAGATAGACTGTATTGTTTTGCATTTACTTTACATGCTACTTATTTAGATGAGCTATAATATTTACAGAGCCGGCTTCGTGGCTTAGAGGTTATGACTTTTCTCCGTAATCTCGTATACTCTCGTCAGGTAACGTGATGACGGTTCAAATCAGCAGTGGTTCTAATCGCATCGGTAACTTATGGGGTATGTGAGCCGGCCGCTCAGAAAGCAATGGCAAACTACTGAGCGTATCTTGCCAAGAGATAACATACAGCTGAAAGATGCTGGTGTTGACAGCTAAGTCCTGTAAAGGATATGCTAAAAAAAAAAATAATAATAATATTTACATGTACTCAACAATCTATTAACTTACTGTAATTTAGATGAGTTGTAATATTTACATGTACTCAACAATCTATTAACTGACTGTAACTTAGATGAGCTGTAATATTTACATGTACTCAACAATCTATTGACTGACTGTAATTTAGATGAGCTGTAATATTTACATGTTCTCAACAATCTATTAACTGACTGTAATTTAGATGAGCTGTAATATTTACATGTACTCAACAATCTATTAACTGACTGTAATTTAGATGAGCTGTAATATTTACATGTACTCAACAATCTATTAACTGACTGTAATTTAGATGAGCTGTAATATTTACATGTACTCAACAATCTATTAACTGACTGTAATTTAGATGAGCTGTAATATTTACATGTACTCAACAATCTATTAACTGACTGTAATTTAGATGAGCTGTAATATTTACATGTTCTCAACAATCTATTAACTGACTGTAATTTAGATGAGCTGTAATATTTACATGTACTCAACAATTTATTAACTGTCTGTAATTTAGATGAGCGGTAATATTTACATGTACTCAACAATCTATTAACTGACTGTAATTTAGATGAGCTGTAATATTTACATGTACTCAACAATCTGTTAACTGACTGTAATTTAGATGAGCTGTAATATTTACATGTACTCAACAATCTATTAACTGACTGTAATTTAGATGAGCTGTAATATTTACATGTACTCAACAATTTATTAACTGTCTGTAATTTAGATGAGCTGTAATATTTACATGTACTCAACAATCTATTAACTGACTGTAATTTAGATGAGCTGTAATATTTACATGTACTCAACAATCTATTAACTGACTGTAATTTAGATGAGCTATAATATTTACATGTACTCAACAATCTATTAACTGACTGTAATTTAGATGAGCTGTAATATTTACATGTACTCAACAATCTATTAACTGACTGTAATTTAGATGAGCTGTAATATTTACATGTACTCAACAATCTATTAGCTGACTGTAATTTAGATGAGCTGTAATATTTACATGTACTCAACAATCTATTAACTGACTGTAATTTAGATGAGCTGTAATATTCACATAAACACAACAATCTACTGACTTACTGTCATCTACATGGGCTGTAATTTCTATATTTACTCAACATACTGATGATTGACTGTAGTTTAGATGAGTTGTAATATTTACATGTACTCAACATGCTACTGACTGATTGTAAATTAAATGGGCTGTAATTTTTACATGTACCCAACATCCAACTGACTGATTATAGACAGGCTGTAATTTTTACATGTACCCAACATCCAACTGACTGATTATAGACAGGCTGTAATTTTTACATGTACCCAACATATAACTGACTGATTATAGACAGGCTGTAATTTTTTACATGTACCCAACATACAACTGACTGATTATAGACAGGCTGTAATTTGTACATGTACCCAACATACAACTGACTGATTATAGACAGGCTATAATTTTTACATGTACCCAACATACAACTGACTGATTATAGACAGGCTGTAATTTGTACATGTACCCAACATACAACTGACTGATTAAAGACAGGCTGTAATTTTTACATATACCCAACATACAACTGACTGATTATAGACAGGCTATAATTTTTACATGTACCCAACATACAACTGACTGATTATAGACAGGCAGAAATTTTTACATGTACCCAACATACAACTGACTGATTATAGACAGGCAGTAATGTTTACATGTATCCAACATACAACTGACTGATTATAGACAGGCTGTAATTTTTACATGTACCCAACATACAACTGACTGATTATAGACAGGCAGAAATGTTTACATGTACCCAACATACAACTGACTGATTATAGACAAACAGTAATTTGTACATGTATCCATCAAACAACTGACCAATTATAGACAGGCTGTAATTTTTACATGTACCCAACATACAACTGACCGATTATAGACAGGCTGTAATTTTTACATGTACCCAACATACAACTGACCGATTATAGACAGGCTGTAAATTTTACATGTACCCAACATACAACTGACCGATTATAGACAGGCTGTAATTTTTACATGTACCCAACATACAACTGACTGATTATAGACAGGCTGTAATTTTTACATGTACCCAACATACAACTGACTGATTATAGACAGGCAGGAATTTTTAAGTGTACCCAACATACAACTGACTGATTATAGACAGGCTGTAATCTTTACATGTACCCAATATACAACTGGCTGATTATAGACAGGCAGTAATTTTTACATGTACCCAACATACAACTTACCGATTATAAACAGGCTTTAATCTTTACATGTACCCAACATACAACTGACTGATTATAGACAAGCAGGAATTTTTACATGTACCCAACATACAACTGACTAATTATAGACAGGCAGTAATTTTTACATGTACCCAATATACAACTGACCGATTATAGACAGGCTGTAATCTTTACATGTACCCAACATACAACTGACTGATTATAGACAGGCAGTAATTTTTACATGTACCCAACATACAACTGACTAATTATAGACAAACAATAATTTTTACATGTACCCAACATACAACTGACCTATTATAGACAGGCTGTAATCTTTACATGTACCCAACATACAACTGACTGATTATAGACAGGCTGTAATTTTTACATGTACCCAACATACAACTGACTGATTATAGACAGGCTGTAATTTTTACATGTAGCCAACATACAACTGCCTGATTATAGACAGGCCGTAATTTGTACATGCACCCAACATACAACAGACCAATTATAGGCAGGCAGTAATTATTACATGTACCCAACATACAACTGACCAATTATAGACAGGCAGTAATTATTACATGTACCCAACATACAACTGACCATTTATAGACAGGCAGTAATTATTACATGTACCCAACATACAACTGACCAATTATAGACAGGCTGTAATTTTTACATGTACCCAACATACAGTAGACCGATTATAGACAGGCAGTAATTATTACATGTAGCCAACATACAACTGCCTGATTATAGACAGGCAGTAATTTTTACATGTACCCAACATACAACTGACCAATTATAGACAAACAGTAATTTTTACATGTACCCAACATACAACAGACCAATTATAGGCAGGCAGTAATGTCTACATGTACTCCACATGTTACTGACTGATTGTAGTCAAGGAAGTGAAGTCCTCATTTCACACCATGAGACATATTGGGTACATGGTGCTAGCCCCATATTTGAGACCAGTCAACACAAGATGGGTGATATAGTCAGAATCACATTGACTGCCCTCATTCAAGCATAGACCCTGAACCCATCCATGCCAAGCTGTCCCATCTTTTGCTATCTCCTGCAGCTTTCCCAATGTTCTCCCAGTATTATTCATCTTGTCTCTAATTCTCACCTCATGTGATTTTATGTCTCTTTATTTTGTTTGCCTTGTGGGTTCCAATCTAAGGATTTTCTAGTTGTGCTATTCTCGTGTTTTTCTTCATGAAATTTTACTTTACAATCTGTCAGTGGAATATAAACACAGAAGTCACAAACAATATGTTGCAGGATTTATTGCCTGGAATATATCGCTGCATCTGGTCAGGTAACTATTACAGAGTTGTATATCATACGAAATGAATAATTCTTAAGCTGAAAAAATGTAAGCGCACAGTCATAGGTTTTGTTTGAATCTGTTATTCGTACAGAAATTTCAAATTTAACATGAACTCTTTCTGTTTGCACAAAAGGTGAATACTGAACATGTTTTTCTGTTTTAGCTATGCAAGGTCACAGATTTTCCGAGCTCATGTACAGGTGCTGCAACCTGGTGTCGCTAGACATATCCTCTGTGGTTATGCTCTTAAGTGACATCGATCCATTAAAAATCATTGGTGAGTTTATTGATTGCTCAATTATCTTTTATATTACCATTATGGCATTTGTAGCATTGCTTGTCACAAGACTAGCACCAGAGCTCCCATTGGTCAAAATCTTGGTGCACCTCTTTGCAGTTCGGCCTATACAGTTTGTCGGCCCATCCAAAACTGGGACCCTAGTCCAGCTAGCATTCCCAAGATTGCCTTACCTCTCTGCAGATGTTATGCCAAACGATGCCACTGCACATTGGGCATTCCCATACGTGCTGAATCCTCCAATGCAGCAGCCATCACAGAGTATTTCTGCTCACTGTTCCCATGAGGAGTTGATGATGGTATCTCCTCTCTTTCCCACGAATGCAGTATTGACGTGCTTGACCAGGCTTCACTCCCAGTTCATGCAGTTGGGCTAGAGTCAGTGTCTCGTCAGTATCCCCCAAATGAGTCCGAACGGTCCTAATTATATCAGCCCTATCCATGTTCTTCCATTTTGAGTTGGTGCATTATTTGCCAGCTGGTCTACGTGTTTGGTACCTCTGGAATGTCCAGGTGTGTACATACAGGTAAGTGATGCCTGGTGAGACTTCTGAATTCTACCCTTTCGGAGCAGAGTCTGCAGGCTGTAATTTTGTGCAGCATATTCATGGAGCCGAAAGTGATTACGACATATATGACTTCCTGTTCTGCTGCCCATGTGAGTGCTCTTGAGGCAGCGGTGATATCTTCTTCTTCTGCTGCGTTCATCCGGAGTGTTTTTTCAGATGTGATTGCATTGTACCAGTTAAATTGTGCCTTTAGGCCGACACATCCGACTTCTGCAGGCATTTGTTAACCAGGTTAACCATCCCAGGTGCTTATAGAAACATTTGACTCTTACTGTTGTGGTGTTGTCCACATCCCAGCTGGTCAAGTTAGAATGGCCAAAGACATCACGGTCAACCCTCAAGGGAAGGCAGGGGCTGACCTTGGGCATTCCCCTCTATCCAAGGAGGCTTCCATATTTTCAGAGCCGACACATAGCGCACTGGTACTGGGCTCACCCAAGGAATCATCATGTCCTGCACATGGATGCTTCACTTATCACTTCCGTATATTGGGCATTTCATTCGCTACTGGCTGCTCCCCAGGAACGGTCAGTCTGCAGACGATATCCACTCAGCGAGCTTTAGGTTTGGACTTTCCACGAAATGTAGATGTTGCCGGCTCAGCATCTCACCTCCATGCAGCAGAGAGTGAATAATGGCCAGACCCTCACATCCAGGGGTATTGACTTAAAGGCTGACAGCCATAGAACAAGTGGACCAAGCATGTAGCAGGCTCAGCATCTCACCTCCATTCAACAGAGGGTGAGTAACAGCCAGGCCCTCACATCTGGGGGGGTATTGACTTAGGGGCGTTCAGCCATATCCCTCAGCTGAAAGCCGTTGAACAAGTGTCTGGACCAAGCGATTTAATCAGCCATTCGTGGTTTCACCAAGAGAGAGTGTGAACTTAGACATGCATGGCTTAATCTTTGAGACAAGCATATGATTACTAGCAGGATCAACCAGATATCTATCCCACAGATGGACTATTTACGCACACCAGGCCAAGAGTAGCAATCGCTCAGTGTGCTCCCTCAGTACCCAGTGATACATGCAAAACTACTGGATGCCTATCGACGAGCTTTCAAGCTACGCCAGGCAGGACTGACCAAAAAAACTATGTCAGCTTACTGACTGCAGGCCCACTGCTCATCGAGAGAAAGTGGGTACTTGTCGAGACTTTGTCAAAAGGTCGTACAAAAGTTGCTCTTTCACCTGCTCACACCACGACTCCAGCTTCGCACTGAAGTCACATTCTCGAAACACCTGCCTCGCTAACTTGCATCGGCTGGGAAGTTCCTGATTGGGTGCACCTCACACAGCCATCCGAGACAACGAACGCCAGATGCAGGACTAATCTTGTGAACCATACCAGCCCTCACAGCGGTGATATCTATAGTCAGGCTTGTGTCAAGTCCCAGTACTGGTGTTGCACACTGCACTGGTTTCTGAAAGTGAAGAGGAGAATGAGATCTCTGCAGCATAAACACGTGCACCAATATCTAGCACTAAAAATACATTTGTTGCTTGTTCTTTTACAGGACTTCACAATCAACCGCAACATTTTGTGGCTGTTCATGATTTTCTAACAAATTTTTCATTCAGTAGTTAGCTTTTGCTTTCTGAACAACCGTACTCATATCATTGTTAAAAAACAATGCAAGGCTGTCTTCTTCTAAATCACCTACAGCTGATTTTGAACATGGTGTGGCTGGATTGAAACGCAATCTCTACCCCTTAACCACAGATGCAACAAGCAATAGAAAAGAAGAAATACAACGATGAAATAGAAATGACAGTTTCTCAAGCCAGATCACAAGAATTCAAATTAATACTTGGAGGTTTCAGAACAAAAGTAGGAAAAGAGAATGGAAAATATGAAATTCCAGTACTGGTCTTTCATGCTTTACTGGTTTCTGAACGTGAAGAGGGAAATGAGAGTTCTGTAGCACAGGTCTCAGGCAAGAAGGAAGGTCTCTACACAACCTCATTCTGACAGAAGCACTCCCTCTTCATTGTTCAGACAACCTGGACATCAGTGCACCATTTTATCCTCTGCATCATATATATTTCCCTTTACAGACTCCAGTGTCACACCCATCATGTAATTTCCCTATATAGACTTCAGTGTCACACTTCATCATGTAATTTCCCTATACAGACTCCAATGTGACACTCCATTATGTAATTTCCCTATACAGACTCCGGTGTCACACTCCATCATGTAATTTCCCTATACAGACTCTGGTGTCACACTCCATCATGTAATTTCCCTATACAGACTCCAGTGTCACACTCCATCATGTAATTTCCCTATATAGACTTCAGTGTCACACTTCATCATGTAATTTCCCTATACAGACTCCAATGTGACACTCCATTATGTAATTTCCCTATACAGACTCCGGTGTCACACTCCATCATGTAATTTCCCTATACAGACTCTGGTGTCACACTCCATCATGTATTTTCCCTATTTAGCTTCCAGTGTCACACTCCATCATGTAATTCCCCTATTCAGGTTCCAGTATCACACTCCATCATGTAATTTCCCTATACAGACTCCAGTGTCACACTCTATCATGTAATTTCCCTATTCAGGTTCCAGTGTCACACTCCATCATGTAATTTCCCTAGACAGACTCGAGTGTCACACTCTATCATGTAATTTCCCTATACAGACTCCAGTGTCACACTCCATCATGTAATTTCCCTATACAGACTCCAGTGCCACACTCTATCATGTAATTTCCCTATACAGACTCCAGTGTCACACTCTATCATGTAATTTCCCTATACAGACTCCAGTGTCACACTCTATCATGTAATTTCCCTATACAGACTCCAGTGTCACACTCTATCATGTAATTTCCCTATACAGACTCCAGTGTCACACTCTATCATGTAATTTCCCTATACAGACTCCAAGTCACACTCCTTCATGGTCAAGGTCTGGACATTGAAGAAACCTGGCTTATAAACAGCATCGTGTCACAACTATAATAAACGTCACAATGGTTTTGAAAGGACAATGATGAAAGGTATGCTTCCTGTAGAGCAGGGGTTGACCAACATGAATATGGACAAAGATAGATACGGACACCTTGGACGTGAGAATGCATGAAACGGGAGAACTGGCATTGGACATAGTATTTTTTTTGGCAGTCTGTGATGAATGACAATCTGAATCATTATGAGTCATTCATAATGTTATAGATACTTATAATGACATGGTTTAACAATTAAAGAGGGGTGGCCAAACAAGAACACTACGCAGGAAACCAAAGAAGATTGATAAACCAACACAGAACTGGCGTCGTTAGCCGCTACACGCTGCGGGATTTGCTGAGGAGGGGATCCGAGCACTTATGGACTGAATGGTTCGATGTGCAATGAGGATGATCTGTCGACTAACTAACTAACTGGTTTAACAATTAGCAAAAAGAAGCCACAGATTAAGACACATGGGGTACCATCAATCTTTATTGATGATGCTGCGCTGGAGATAGTAGACCATTTTACATATCTAGGATCAGAGGTAAACATTAAATTATCCATAGATCAGGAAATCATCAGGATTGGTAATACAGCAACAACATTGAACAGGTTAACAAAAAGAGTCTGGGAGAACAGGAAGCTTACTGCCAAAACAAAAGTCCTGGTCTATCAAGCCTGTGTCCTTAGTACTCTTCTTTATGGCAGTGAAGCCTGGTCAACTTACTCACACCAAGAGAAACTTCAAAACAGATTTCATATGCGGTGTCTGAAAAGAATACTTGGTGTTTAGTGGCAAGACAAAATCACAAATACTGAAATATTGGAAAGATCATATTGTGTGACGGTTTGTTACATACTCAGTCTTCGTGGACTTAGACAGACAGGACACATTAGGAGGAGGGACAACAGTAGATTACCAAAGGACAACAGTAGAATACCAAAGGACATCTTTTTTTTTGGTGAATTACAGTTGGGTAAAAGATCTCGGTGTCAACCAGTACCACGCTACAAGGATGTGTGTAAGTGGGGCATGATTGATACAGGCATTGATATTCCACCTTGAAGGTAAGATGCCACTGATCGCGTTGCATGGAGGGTAAAGATCAGATATGGAATAAAGACAAAGGATAAAATGATTGCAGATAGGTCACACACTGAGCACATAAGACGTAAGATGGTGTGTGATGGTGAAAATGACCATAAGTTCACATGCATCCATTGTGGATGAAGATTTACAGTACAAATTGGTCTGATCAGTCACATTAGCTACCACCACGGGTTGTAGTTAGTATGCTTTTTGGAAGCACAATGTAACAAACTATCATCTGTCAAGAAGGCAAGGTGACAGTTACATATACTGACATCGGACAAATGGGCATTTATTTTATTCTTTAATCACAAACTTGTGATATATTTTTTCATATATTTCATATACTGTTTCAAACAGCTACATTTGGCACACACATAGAAAGACTTGATGTGTCTGGAGTTGCTTCTAATAATAGAAGTTTGGGGTTTTTGGCAAGGGAGTGCACTCATCTCAAGGTAAGAGTTATTTCTCATGATAACGCCTTTTCCTGCAATTAAGCTCTGGCTGGGGCATAAGTTTGAAGATGATGATGCCAATTTAGTCTCTGGAATTATGGTCCAGTTCTGCATATACTCCATTTATTCTGGCGCCTATGTACTGGTTGCTTTTTTTTTTTTTTTTGGTACAATTTAGGTTAAAGTTAGTTCACTGCATGTCCTTTACAGGACGTCGCTGTCAACCCCACTATTTTTTGGCTGTTTGTGATTTACTAGGGAAGTTTACTATCATTAATTTGCTATTGTTTTCTGAATGTCCAGTGCTCATACCATTGTATGAAAGTCAGCACAACATGGTCCGCTTCCAAATCGTCTGCAAATGTGTTTTGAATGCAGGATTGCAAATCACATTTGTACTCATTCACTACACCACTGGCACATTTAGGTACAATGTGTTATTTTCAATTTAACAAACCATGACAGTTATAGGATTAGTATAGTTACATGATGGGATAAATAAACTACATTTAGGTTTTGTGAAAAGGTTGTACAGATATTATAATGTGAAAATCAATGTTGGAAAAATCCCACACCGTTGGCTGATTCTGGTTGTTAGATGAATCCTCTCACAGGCTGAGTTTTAACTGCAAGTCAGTCTGGCCAAATGGATAAGATTGCTTGCTCATAATCTTCTAGTTTGCTGATGGTGAAGTAGCGAATTCAACCCCTACACTGGTTAGTTGGATTAAAATGTTGATTTCTTGTCCTTGACTTGGGGATGTAAATTACAAGTACCTCAGAAGTTGGTTTGCCTGTTGGCGAGGGACACTGGTAACAGGGAAAGCTAATCCACCCGCAAAATCAATCCAATGCACTCATAGCTACTAACAACTACTAGTAGTTTAATTTGTGTATGGACTATGTTTGAGTTCAAACCCACAAAACACACAGAAACCTCGTGTCTGAAGCATTGGTGTTCATTTGGTTTGAGCCATGACCAGGGCTTGTATCTATCGCAGTAAGGTTGGTGTAGTCTTTTCTCCTGATCTGGTTCCAAAGTACCATTGCCACAGGGACAGGGCCACAGCACTGTCCTTTCCCTCTCTAAGCTCAGAAATCTATGAAATGTGTAAGTCCAGTACTGGACCTTCACATCTGCAGAGAAGCATATTAGGATGTAACCAGGTCATAGTTCAGGACAGCACAGGCGGGAATTGGGCCTTGGTTGGTGATGTCTTGTCCACAGGTTTTAGATGTTTCATTGTCAACAGGAGTCCATAGATGCACATTAGGATAGTTGTAACAGGAGATAGTTGAGTTGAGTTGAGCCAGGAACTGTCATCACTGCACTCAGGACATTCCCATAGTGCTCGTCCCCTCGTTCAACAGCCAGTGAAGAGTCACACTACTAATCGTTCCCACCGCTATCTGATTGAAAGTTCTCCTGGTCTTCCCTCTGCCAGTCCTCCGCAATCTCATCCTTTCCACATACAGGTTCTTAATCTGTTCCCCCATCTTCTCCACTTAGTCCCACAGGCACATGACCATCTTTTCCTTGTCGATAGGTAATCTACCACCAAGAGGTGCATTCCCTGCCAGCCCATCAGCCTGTTCATTCCCCCTGCACTCCCACATGGCCAGGGCAATAAATCCATACAATTCTCACAATCTGTGACCTCTGAAGCGAGGTGATCCATTCCACATGAAGCATTCCTTTCTCCACCTTACTAAGCATACTCCTTCAGTCCGTAATGACTACAAAGTGTGTTACAATGGTCTCCTCTAACCAATGGAATGCCGCTGTGACTGTTTCCACCTCCATTATCATGCTGGAGGTCGTAGTCTCATATGCCAGACTCCCTTTTCAAGCATCGCCCATTAGCCTTCACAATGAAACCCCAACCTCTTTGTTTCTTCCAACTCACCCATCGGTGTAGATCATTATTGATGTGTGTTACTCTGGATCAGTTGTTGCACCTCAAACTCTGTGTGCAGGTATGCATAGCCGAATGGGTAAGAACACGTGTTCTTAAACATCCATTGTGCTGATGCTGAAGTAAGCGGTTCATCCCCTACACTGGACAGCGGGACTAAAATATTTACCTTTAGTCCTTGACTTGGGGTGTAAATTACAAGTACCCCTGAAGTCAGAGTGGGTTCATCTGATGGCGAGGGACACTGTTAATAGGGAAAGCTAATCGACATGCAAAATTCAGCCCATCACTACTATAAATAGTGTATTTGGACTACTATGGGAAATATTAAAGAAATCAGTCAACCAAGCTGCAGAAACAACCATCCCAAAAACAAAGATAATAGGACGCAGGAAATGAGTGATGGAAGACTGATCTTAAAACTCATGGAAGTAAGAAGAAATAACGAAAATAACAAGAGAAAATATGAAGAGATTCACAGGAAAATTTGGAAGCTATGCAAAGAGGCAAAAAAAACATGGCTTGAGGAAAATTGCGAGGAAACTGAAAACCAACATAACGCCCGGAATACCAAATTAATGCACAAAATGACATCACTACCAAAAGAACACACACATCAACGGGTTGCCTAAAAACCAAAAATGGCAAAATCATAATAGGAAAAGATCAGATTTTACATGCATGGTCAGATTATGTGAAAGACCTTTATGATGATAAAAGAGAAGAACACTATGATCATCGGAATAATAATGAAGGACCATCAGTTTTGAAGATGGAAGTTCAGAATGCTCTTAACCATATGAAAACTGGCAAGACCCCGGGTACAGATAACATCACAATAGAAATGATCAATGCCTTAGAAGAATATGGAATAGACCAAATCACCAGACTGCTGAACGCAATATACGATACTGGAGACATACCTCCTGAATTATGTAATTCTATATTTATTGCAATCCCGAAGAAATCAGGAGCCTTGGAATGCGATCAACATCAAACAATTAGTATAATGAGCCACATCACCAAGATTCTGTTGACAATTATCATGCAAAGAGTCAGGAAGAAAATAAAACCCGAAATAGGAGAAGAACAATGTGGGTTTGTAGAAGGCAAGGGTACAGTAAATGCTGTGTATATACTGAGAACAGTAATTGAACCTTCTATAGAAATAAACAAAGATCTATATCTTTGCTTTATTGACTACACAAAGGCTTTCGATAAAGTGAGACATGTCGACATGATAAGGATGCTTGAAGATCTACAAATTGATGGAAAAGACCTTAGACTTGTAAAAAACATATATTGGAAACAACAAGCTGCCATAAGGATTGATAATGAAGTGGGACAATATCAACCTATTAAAAAAGGTGTGAGACAGGGATGTGTAATGTCTCCAGATCTTTTCTCCTTGTACAGTGAAAATATTTTCAGAAATATAGAAGATATGGAAGGAATAAACATTGGGGGACGATACATCAATAACATTAGACATGCAGATGATACAGTCTTGATTGCAGATTCAGCTATCTCGGAACACTCATAACATCTGATGGGAGATGCCTTGAAGAGATTAGAACAAGAATTACCATTGCGAAAGTAGCCTTTTGCAAGATGAAAAACATACTGACCAATAAACAGATATCAACTGAAACAAGAAAAAGAGTGTTGAAGTGCTACATAGAACCTACACTTTTGTATGGATGTGAAGCATGGACAATAAGCAATCAAGCTGAAAAACAGCTGATGGTTGTGGAAATGTGGTTTCTGAGGAAAATGCAAAGAATACCATGGATGGACAAAAAAAAACAATGAACAAGTCCTTCAAGAAACAAATGAAGATCAAAAATTGATTAGAGATATTAGACGTAGACAGTCAAAATTTTTTGGGCATGTTATGAGAAGAAATGAATTGGAGTTGGTGACGACTGGCAAGATCGAAGGGAAGAGACCTAGGGGAAGACCGAGAAGTAAATACCTGGATGGCTTGGCCACGTGGCATGGTCGAGACAGAAACCCGGAGCTGATCCACGACTCTGGTGATCGAGTGAGATGGCAGAACATGACCGCCCATGCTTATCGGCATGGCACATGATGGATGGATGGACTACGCTTGAGTTCATTGTGAGCGAGCGCAACAAAAAAACATAAAACTGTGCGGCTCACTGCCCATTCTCTGCACTCACAACCCAGTGTTACTATTACATTGTGCCAGTCCGTCATGTCTTCCGGTACTTCAACCCACTCTTTTTCATGATTGATGGTCTCTAGATCACACATCTGACATATAGATATTTCCGCCTGTGCCATCCAGGACCTGCCTCGTCTTAGTCTATGGCCCTTGACCATATCCATGGCTTCATGCAGGGGGTGATCCCTATCTGCAGCACCCTATTGTGCACCCCAGGATCACTGGCATTCTGTATGCGCTCCAACCTTTCGCTGGCTCTTTGTTACTGTCAACAGCTCCAAACCATACTCAATGACAGAAATTATTAACTGCTGAAAGGGCCTATAAAGCATCCTCTGCTCTACCCTGATTGCTGTCTTCGCTCTCAATACATTAAGTCCCCTACCAGCCTTCAACACCAAAGCCTCCACATGATCCTTACAAGACATACACCTGTCAGAGGTGATACCCAAGTACTTCAATTTACTCTCTCTACTAAGAGACATCCATTCAATATAATGCATGGGACATCTGCCTTCACAATCCGGTTATACAGGGAGTACCACACAACCGATGCCTTGTCTGGGTTGGGGGATGGCTCCTGCGTCCCTGCACCACTCCGCTACTCCATTTACTGCCACCTGTAAGTCTTCAGCTAAACAGTCCCTGTCTCTGCCCTTTCTGTACACCAGCACATCATCTGCAAATGTCAAGATTCTACCCACACCTGGTGTCTCAATAGCTGCGATTTTGCTGATGTAGACATTAAAGAGCACTGGGGACATGGCAGATTCCTGTGTCAACCCAGGTGTAATAGTACAAGGGTCAGAAGTTCAGGAACCCATGCCCAGTGCAACCTTACCCTCTTACAAGACTACCGCAACCCATCTGGCAAGGCAAGGGCAGACCTCCATATCCAAACAGGAGAGAAATAACTAAAATTGTATATGGTACTTAGAAGTAGGTACCTAGATAAAGATAACTAGAATAACCTAGCTGAATCACTACAGTGCTCTAAATTACTAATATCATGCAGAGCCATTTGGCAGATTTTCCCCAAGATAATCACACAGTAAAGGGATTTGCTAGTTAGCAATAGTTGAAACCTTGCATCACATCTGAGACAAGGATGCAGTGGTGTTTGTATTATAAAGTATATCTGATTGATAGTGGAATCATTGTGACTGAGATGCCATCTGTAGTAAAACATGGCGCTCGATATTTCATGGATAGTGTGTGATATAACATTAACTACCACGTATTGTGAAGATGGTTATATGTATTAGTTATGCCACATGAGGATGTAATAAAGGGAGATTTATAACCAGTATACCACAGAAAAAAAAAAAACCAGGTCATGATACAGGACAGCACATGTGGACAGGTTGGGATTAGGCCTAAGTGGTCTGTCTCATTCATGGGTTTTAGATGTTTCATTGTCAACAGTAAGGAACATAAAATTAGCATCAGTAAAAACGGAGACTATAACTATAGAAGAGAAAGTAATAAACATTCATCTCAAAGACCACCCCCTGAAACAAGTAAAGTTAGGAAGTATATCATCAAATGGCGAATCAGAAGACGAGATCAAAAAGAGATGCAATCCTAGCATTCTACAAAACAATCTTCCTACCAACTCTATTCTACGAATGCTAAACTTGGACAATGACAGAAAAAGATAACAGAAAAATTACAACGAAAATGAGATTCCTGTGAAACATAATCAACATATCAAGAAGAGAGAAAATCAGAAATGAAGAAATCAGGACTGAAGTGGGGGTTATAGCAGCGCTATATTTCATTAGAAAACAGCATTTGAAATGGTTTAGCCACATAACTAGGCTACCAACTGACAGTATATCACAACAAGCAATGATGTGCAGACTAAATGGAACCAGAAGAAGAGGCCACCCATGTAAATGATGGACAAAGGGAATAACAAGAGTCAATGGGAATCTCAACGGGCACTCTCCCGTTGTTTATGCTTCACCTCGACACCACAAGGTACAAGAGGATAATGACCAGATGACGTGAAATTGTCAACAGTGGGCCATAGATGCACATTAGGATGTCACCTAGCCATGGTTCAGAACAGCACATGGGGAATGTCTGGGATCAGGCCTCGACTGGTCATGTCTTCTCCATGAGATTTAAATGTTTCATTGTCAATCGACCCCGACCCAGTGCTGAAAGAGGTTGCACACGGTGAAATAGAAACCAAGGTCTCTATTAAAGATCAACAGCTGAAGCAAGGATGGTATTTCAACAATGATGATGAATGAACGAATGAACAAACAAGCTTTATTTTCAATGGGTTAAGAATTGGACATGCAGGCCCGTTTAACATTTTGCCCTCCTATCACTCTTTCATACATTTTTTCCCATCTCATTTATTACCTGCTCTGGGATGAAGAGGTTACGGGTGCAGTTCATTATCCCGCAAACCGCGTTTGATACATAGCTGCGGGCGATTCAACAGCAGACTGCCTTACGTTGTTCAGAAAGCAATGGCAGACTACTGAACGTAACTTGCTGAGAAATCACAAACAGCTTAAAAATGCTGCCAGTGATAATGGAGGTACAACACAATGTAGCATCTAGGCCTGTAAATGATTTGTGTTTATAAAATATCCCTCATAATTTTTGTTTGCCTTTCTTCTCCACCTTAATCAAGTCGCTGACAGTCAAGCATTGTTCACGCATATCAGAGAAAGGGTAAGTTTAATAATCATTCATTTAGCATCCTTGTTTTTTTCATTTTATTTCTGTAATTAGTTTACATTATCATGCTGAGGTGTTAGAAGTTAGCTATCCTTTTCAATTTACAGGATGTTGCAGTCAACCCCAGCACTTTTGGCTGTTTTTTAAATTTTTTGACAAGTTTGTGTCCAGTACTTTTCTATTGATTTCTGAACGACTGGCACTCTTACCATTATATGAATACCAGCGCACCCTGAGAGCTATGCCGGCAGTAGTGTAGCTACCAGCAGGGCCTCCCAAGCCGGACAGGTCAAAGGGTAGAGAACAGACAAAGAGAAACACCCTGCTCCTCCAGGTTGGGGGTTGAAGCGTGGGGTTAACATCCCCACCTTTGTAAAAACTATTTTGTTACGAAACAGATACATAAGCCTCGAATTTGGACTGACTTACAACAACGACCTCGGAACGTTAAAGGACTCTTGAGATTTGGAACATGGAATGTACGGGCACTATATCGAGCTGGAGCGGCTGAAGAACTAACCCGGGAGCTGGTTGAATATCAAATGGATATAACAGTAATTCAAGAAATAAGGTGGCCAGGAGAGGGTACTTTAGAGCACAATGGAATGATTGTAATATATGGAGGAAAAATCCAAAATAAACATGAATTAGGAACAGGTTTTGTCATCAAAAAAGAGTTATGGGGGAACGTTCTAAACTTTAAAGCTGTTAATGACAGAATTAGTAAATTACGAATAAAAGGTAAATGGAAAAATATAATGATGATTAATGTACATGCATCTACTGAAGAGAAAGAAGGTGACGTTAAAGAAGACTTTTATAATGATTTGGAAGATGTCATAGAAGAAACCCCCAAACAGGACATCCTGATTGTGCTGGGAGACTTCAATGCAAAAATAGGTAGAGAGCAAACTCATACAAAACTGGCCGGTATGGAAAGCCTACATACAACTTCAAATTATAATGGATGGAGAGTCATCAACCTGGCGGAAGCCAAAGGTCTGCAGATTAGCAGTACCAGACTACAAAGAAAGGATATACACAAACAAACTTGGAAATCATGTGACAAGAGAACCTATAATAAAATAGATCACATTTTAATTAACAACAGAAATGCATCAAATATACAACAAGTTAGAAGTTATAGAGGAGCTGAGTGCCACAGCGACCACTTCCTCATTGGAGCAAAATTTAAAATAAAACTTAAGAGAACTTTCTATACTAAATTACAAAGATTACACCTAACAAAAAACAGAGAAAAACTACAAGAAATTACAGTCAAAGAGAAATTTACAGATGAAATCAAATGTAAACTTGAAACTCTGCAAAACCATTTGGAGGAAATCGTTGACCAAACTTGGTTGAACATCAAGAATACAATTCAATCTACCGCAGAAGAATGTCTCGGTGTGTTAACCACGCATAGAAAGAACAGATGGTTCAATCAAAAATGTGAAGAAGCAGTCATTAGGAAAAAGAATGCCAGACATTTATGGTTAAATGACATCAACAACATCCAAAAGGAAGAGCAATATAGAAATGAATGTAAAGAGGCTACAAAAATAGTTCGACAGCAGAAGCGAGAATATATGAGTAATATAATCAAAGATATGGAAACTAATCACCAGAAAAACGAATCCAGAAAGTTTTTTTAAAGAACTGAAGTCAATGAAACGAGGGCACCAACACAACGCATATGGTTTAAAAGACAAAAATGGGAATATGATAAATACCAATGAGGAAATGTGCAACACATGGAAAGAATATTTTGTTGAATTACTAAATTGTGAATCTCCAAGTAACACTTTCCAACAGGAAGAGGTTCTAACATGTGAACCACAAATTGAAGAACCTGCATTTGAAGAAATCCTATATGTAATCACACGACTTAAAAACAATAAGGCAACTGGGGCTGATGGAATTGCTGCTGAATTTATAAAGGCAGGTGGCCATGCATTACATCTAAAGCTATACAAACTAATAATAAAAATCTGGAGGACAGAAGAATTACCCCATGACTGGAAAGAGTCATTATTGATACCTATCTTTAAGAAAGGAGACAAGTACCAGTGTGAAAATTATGGAGGAATATCGCTACTGTCCACAAGCTATAAGATACTATCTGCAGTATTACTAAATAGACTAAAACCATATTCAGAAGACATATTAGGTGACTACGAGGCGGGTTTTAGACAAAACAGATCAACAATAGATCAGATATTTATCTTATGACAAATAGCCGAGAAAAATGCAGATGATATAGATATTATAGGGCAAAGTGAACACAAGACATTGGAAATATTGACTCACTTAAAGGAAAAAGCCCAACAGATGGGGCTGGTTATCAACCAAGATAAGACAGAATATATGGTAATTTCAAGAGAAGGAATGGCTAAAAACTCTGGCCACATACAAATAGATAATATGACCATTAAAAGAACGGAAACATACAAATACCTGGGTACAATTTTCACTGCTCCAACATCATAAGGGAAGAAATACAAACTAGAATCAATTCTGGAAATAAGATATACTATGCACTACAACATCTACTAAAACCAAATGCGCTATCTCGTAACACCAAAATCACAATATACAAAACACTGATCAGACCAGTTGTGCTGTATGGCTCTGAAACCTGGAATACAACGAAGGGAGACGAAGCCTTGTTACAAACCTTTGAGAACAAAGTTTTAAGATGCATCTTTGGACCCATTAGGGATACACAAAGTGGAGAGTGGAAAAGAAGAAGTAACAAAGACATTTATGATCTGTTTAAGTCCCCACTAATCACTGGTATCATGAAGGCTAATAGACTACAATGGCTGGGGGAATATAGAAAGAATGGAAGATAATAGGGAAACAAAACTCGCTTACACTCAGGAAATAAATGACCGTAGACCCCGGGGTAGACCAAGAAGACGATGGAGAGATAATAAATATACAGACCTACAAGCACTTGGAATCAACGACTGGCAAGAGAAGGTCAACCAGAGAGACGAATGGAGACGGATTGTATCTGCAGCAAAGAACCTCAATGGCTCGGAACGCTGAAGAAGAGAACATAGCGCACAGCGTTTTGCTTCATAGTTGAGTCTCGAATGCAGGATTGCAAATTGTGTTCATAACCCCTTTGCCACAGTACTGGCTCCCAAGACACAAGGAAGATCAAATTCTTTCTCTGAAATATAAGTAAAAACCAAATTATTTCTCTGAAATACAAGTAAAAACCAAATTCTTTCTCTGAAATACAAGTGAAAACCAAATTCTTTCTCTGAAATACAAGTAAATACCACCCCAAAAACAAAGATAATGTTCACAGACAAAACTACATGTCAACCAAAATTCACAAACAGCAATGAAGAAGTTGAAAGTATCACAAACTTGGAATATCTTGGCTCCATAATCAGCAACAAAAACAGTTGTTCAAAAGAAGGCACATGTAGACTGACCATAGTAATGGAGAAGTCATAATAATGGAGAAGTCATAGTAATGCACAAATCATAGTAATGCACAAGTCATAGTAATGCACAAGTCATAGTAATGCACAAGTCATAGTAATACACTAGTCATAGTAATGCACAAGGCATGGTAATGGAGAAGTCATAGTAATGCACAAGTCATAGTAATGCACAAGTCATGGTAATGGAGAAGTCATAGTAATGCACAAGTCATGGTAATGCACAAGTCATGGTAATGCACAAGTCATGGTAATGCACAAGTCATAGTAATGCGCTAGTCATAGTCATACACAAGTCATAGTAATGCAGAAGTCATAGTAATGCGCAAGTCATAGTCATACACATGTCATAGTAATGCACAAGTCATAGTAATGCACAAGTCATAGTAATGGAGAATTCATAGTAATGTGCAAGTCATAGTAATGCACAAGTCATAGTAATGTGCAAGTCATAGTAATGCACAAGTCATAGTAATGCACAAGTCATAGTAATGCACAAGTCATAGTAATGCACAAGTCATAGTAATGCACAAGTCATAGTAATGCACAAGTCATAGTAATGCACAAGTCATATTAATGCACAAGTCATAGTAATGCACAAGTCATAGTAATGCACAAGTCATAGTAATGCACAAGTCATAGTAATGCACAAGTCATAGTAATGCACAAGTCATAGTAATGGAGAATTCATAGTAATGTGCAAGTCATAGTAATGCACAAGTCATAGTAATGTGCAAGTCATAGTAATGCGCAAGTCATAGTAATGCACAAGTCATAGTAATGCACAAGTCATAGTAATGCACAAGTCATAGTAATGCACAAGTCATAGTAATGCACAAGTCATAGTAATGCACTAGTCATTTATGGGCTTCATGTATCAAAATTCCCATGGACTCTGCTATTCCCTCTGTCCATCGTTTACATGGTCGACCTCCTCTTCTGCTTCCATATTGTCCAATTGCTACTTAATTTTTCTACAAGCAGTATGAGAAAATCCCCTGCCGGCTTGCTAGGCCAGTCACAGGTTTAGGACAGAAAATCTGATCATGGGGAGTCCGTTAACCCTGGTGAGCCAGAGCACCATTGGACCATGACCTCGCTATCATGGTTTCCCAGTCTACACCATGGGGAGGTGGGGTTGACTTGTGTAGTCTGCGGGTCTTCGGCAGGTTACTTATTTTCACTTTTATCCCCTCCTGGGAGAGGCTAGCTGATGCTAACCCCACTAGCTGCAGGGTCAGGCGCAGTCCACACCTTGTAGATCCCTATGGACCACTAAGAGAACTAACAAAAGACTGTAAAGTTCATGTAAGAGATCACATTGCAGATATAGACACATTTAAAGAGGACAAAAGAAAAAGAAGAAACATCTTTCCTGTGGCCACATACAATTGCAAGTCATGTACCATTTCACAGCCACTAAAGAAGAAATTTGGGATTGAGATAATTAAATGTTACTGAAAAATTCTTAGAACACAACGGACCAAGATACAGAAAATAATATGGATTCTACAATATTTGAACATCAACGAAAACCAACTTGTAAATAGCTCTGTGTCTTGGAAATCAGTATACTTTGGGTATATTAACCGTCTCAATGGCTTGACAAGTACAGTCATAGAAGGTTTGGATCTTGGAAGGAGAGGCTGGGGTCAAACAGTACGAAGATGAACAGCTGGAACCTATCATCATCCAGGGCCTTGCCAGCTGGCGTGGGCGATCAGGCCTCTCCACAAATTGCAATCTCCGACAGCATGGATCAGTTCATGTGTTGACTCCCTTCCTCTATCTCTCTTTCCACAAATCTTTCTGGTTATTACATGATGTTCAAGTTTTTGTCTTCTCATAATGTGGCCAAAAAATGACTGCTTCTTTCTGAAGTTTATGATAAGTTGTTTTTGCTACTTAGCCTCCCTCAAAATGTTCAGAGTGCTCATTTTTACTGTTCAATTAATTTTCAGCATTCTTCTATAATACCACATCTCCAAGGTTTCTAGGGATCGTTTTTATTGTCCAGGATTCGCATCCACTCTGTTATAATCATACATGCGAAGGTAAAGATGGCCAGCATAATATTCACCACATCACTCATCAAATGCCGATTAGTTTATAAAAATATGGGGTTTGCACCATATATTTAATATGCCAGAAGGTGTGGGAAAGGATCCTTTCCCCATTCTCTGAGGAATGGCTGGCCGAGTGGCTAGAATGCTGAGCTTCCCTTCTGGAGACCCAGGTTTGAATCCTTGATAAGGTGTGGATTTTTTTCTGCTGGGGAAAAAAGAAAACCCTAACCTGCATAGTTTGCGACAACTGCACTAGCAAGGCGGCTGTAATTCCACCAGTTCAAGACTCTTCCTGTCCTACACCGCACTGTAGGGAGTAGATGACTGTATTTTTTTTACCCGTTTTCTATATTTCCAGATTCAGATATTTGTTTAAATACTGCAAACAACTGGAGCATCTTGACTGCACAGGCAACTCTGGGTTTACTGGAAAGGTGTGTAGCATTCTTTATTTCATTTTTTATGTGATCTTACTTTTTAATATGCTGCATCTCAACTCATTTTTCTAATCCAACTTTTTAATATGCTGAGTTTAAACTATTTTTTTCTCATTCTACTTTTTAATTTGTTGAGTTTCCACTCATCTTTACAATATTCAATTGTGTAATTTACAGTAACCTTTACTGATTATTTCTGTGTGATATTTTTTAAAAATGAAACATGTCCCAAAGCATGAGTCTGCTATGGGTCAGTGACGTACAAGGCCCATCATATTTTGTAGGGCTGAGTGCACAGAGGAATAAGTGGTCAGACTTTCCCTCACTTAACGGGTGTTGAACCCTCATCTGACTGCAATAGTGACATCATCAGCTTAGTAGCCCTTAGAAACCAGACTAATGTGCTCACTTCCTAATGATATATTGAACTTTAAATATCTTTACATTTTGTGTTGAATTATAGAGTTGTCATTTTTCTTTTATGATTCTATCATATAGTAGAGCGCTTCAGTTGATCTTCACTTATTCTGTCATTTAACAGAAAGTTTCCATTATTATTTTCTTATTCTTTCATATAGCAGAGGTTCCATTGTTCTTTCATATAGCAGAAGGTTTTTATTGTTCTTTTCTTGTTCTGTCATGTAGCAGAAGGTTTTTATTGTTCTTTTCTTGTTCTGTCATATAGCAGAGAGTTTCACAGGTTGGGGGGTACGGGGTGTCAGGCATTGGTAGCACCTTTGGTAAGGATGACTCTCATGTCCTTTTCAGGACCCATCCCCCACTGGTCCAAGCCTGACACCCAGCTCGTGCCTGTGGCTCCTAGTAGCTGTCAGCATGCGACAGCGGCCACCCCCCGGGCAACAGCTGTGAGAGGCTGGCTAAACCAGGCATGGGTAGCCGATTTGGTGTCAAACCAAGCGGTAAGCTAGGGTATGCCTACCCAGCACATGAAGACAGGATTCAGCAGACTGCGCGGAAGAAATCATTCCTGATTCAACGGGCAAGACGGCGTTTACCTGCAAAGCATTGTGGAACGTAATGAGCACGGCAAGGCACGTAGAACGCCCTGGTCATCCACTGCACCTGTATTCATCTCCAGTCGTCTCGACTTATCTTGCCACTGGACTCAGATGGACTCAAGTGAGAGAGTGAGGTCGACGAATTGCGCATCTCTTCCTCACTTTAATCCAAGTCATCGCGCAAGTCATTCTTCATCCAACGTCCTACTGATGAAGAATCAGATTCGCTGGGCTGGTCACTTGACTCGCATGCCAGATCACAGGCTCCCTAAACGAATTTTTTACAGCGAACTGCGTTGTGGTAAACGCTCCCAAGGTAGCCAGAGGAAACGCTTTAAAGACACTCTGAAAATCTCACTGAATGCTTTTGAAATTCATCATGACACCTGGGAGGCTGCAGCCAGAGACAGAAATTTGTGGCATACATCATTACGCAAGGGTGCAGTCATATGTGAGGCAACCAGGACTGCAAGAGCTGTGAAGAAAAGGCAGGACAGAAAAACCACTGCAGGAAATCCTCCTCCAGAAACGTCAAGCATTCTTTGCCCACATTGTCAAAGAACATTTCGAGCCAAAATAGGCCTCATCAGCCATCTTAGAACCCACGGCTCCATACCTTCAACCCCACTGGATGAAATGAATGGTCATCATTCTTGATGGACAAAAATCATAACACATATAGCAGAGAGGTTCCACAGATCTGTTCTTGTTCTGTCATATAGCAGAGAGTTTCCACAGATCAGTTCTTGTTCTGTCATATAGCAGAGAGTTTCCACAGATCAGTTCTTGTTCTGTCATATTGCAGAGAGTTTCCACAAATCTGTTCTTGTTCTGTCATATAGCAGAGAGTTTCCACAGATCAGTTCTTGTTCTGTCATATAGCAGAGCTTCCATAGATCTGTTCTTGTTCTGTCATATAGCAGATAGTTTCCACAGATCTGTTCTTGTTCTGTCATATAGCAGATAGTTTCCACAGATCTGTTCTTGTTCTGTCATATAGCAGAGAGTTTCCACAGATCTGTTCTTGTTCTGTCATATAGCAGAGAGTTTCCACAGATCAGTTCTTGTTCTGTCATATAGCAGAGAGTTTCCACAAATCTGTTCTTGTTCTGTCATATAGCAGAGAGTTTCCACAGATCTGTTCTTGTTCTGTCATATAGCAGAGAGTTTCCACAGATCAGTTCTTGTTCTGTCATATAGCAGATAGTTTCCACAGATCTGTTCTTGTTCTGTCATATAGCAGAGAGTTTCCACAGATCAGTTCTTGTTCTGTCATATAGCAGAGAGTTTCCACAGATCTGTTCTTGTTCTGTCATATAGCAGAGAGTTTCCACAGATCAGTTCTTGTTCTGTCATATAGCAGAGAGTTTCCACAGATCTGTTCTTGTTCTGTCATATAGCAGAGAGTTTCCACAGATCTGTTCTTGTTCTGTCATATAGCAGAGAGGTTCCACAGATCAGTTCTTGTTCTGTCATATAGCAGAGAGTTTCCACAGATCTGTTCTTGTTCTGTCATATAGCAGAGAGTTTCCACAGATCTGTTCTTGTTCTGTCATATAGCAGAGCTTCCATAGATCTGTTCTTGTTCTGTCATATAGCAGATAGTTTCCACAGATCTGTTCTTGTTCTGTCATATAGCAGAGAGTTTCCACAGATCAGTTCTTGTTCTGTCATATAGCAGATAGTTTCCACAGATCTGTTCTTGTTCTGTCATATAGCAGATAGTTTCCACAGATCAGTTCTTGTTCTGTTATATAGCAGAGAGTTTCCACAGATCAGTTCTTGTTCTGTCATATAGCAGAGAGTTTCCACAGATCTGTTCTTGTTCTGTCATATAGCAGATAGTTTCCATTGATCTTTTCTTGTTCTTTAATTTAGCAAATAGTTTCCACAGATGTGTTCCCCAGTTAATGTGGTATGTTGGGAGGAGAATGCAGTACCCACCCAGGCCTGCCCCGTAAGGAAGTCAAGCTAGGACGATGGGACTAATTTCATTTGGAGGGGATGGGTCTTTGGAGGCCAAAGTGCCCAATATTGGCTCAGGAAATCTAGGGTTTTCCTGGGAATATTTCAGATTTCCCTCCGAACTTAGCCTTCCCAGAATAGGAGATACTTATCTAGCTCGTGTCCCCCACTTGTATCCATTTTCCCTTATAGGTGAAACGGTTACAAGAAAATTTGTAAGATTTTAAGTTCTCCTTTATGAATAACCTGGAACCTGGGTACTTACAATAGTACAGGACGTTGCTGTCTATTTGTGGTTACCCAGCCACCTGTCATTCCAGATTCTTCAAGTACGTGATTTAGTAATGTTAACTAAACACATATAAAAGTTTTTGTCACATCACAATGTACTCAACAAAAGAAGAAGTGAAAGTAAAATTCAGTTTATTTACTAAATATGCTGTGGAGATAAAAGCATGTAGTGCATCTCTGAAACATAAATTACAATTCAGCACACCAATTAGTTAATGTTCATTTAACTTCATTGGATCTAGGCCTGTAATAGTTCAGATTGTCACTGTGCCTACCCACTTGTTCTTCTCTAATAATGTCTCTGGATTATACCTGATGATGATTTTGGAATTTCCATGGATTTGCAATGTTTGTGATATGTCATATAGCAGATAGTTTCCACTTATAAACCTGTTCTGGTGACAGATGCACATGAGCAAAGTATCTTTTGTATATTTGTTATGTGGTTGTATGAGTGTCCATTTGTCATTTGTGTGCTAACGAACGAACGAACAAACAAACTTTATTTTCAAAGGGTTAAGAATTGGGCACGCAGGCCCGTCTAACATTCTGCCCTTCTATCACTCTCATACATTATTTCATTCACACATCATTCAAGGCTAACAGAGAACAGCAACAATATAAAAGATATGCATTATAAAGGCATGGGCAAAATGCGGACATCAAAACTACACGACACAGTAAAATTAGATAATGGTCTGACACTTGTTATTAGCCATGTGGAATATACTGGCCTACCAAAAGGGGACTGGCTGTTATACTAGGGTTTTGTTATTATTATTATTATTATCTCTATTATTAAGGGGGAAGATAATCCGTACTGAGATAGTGTTCGAGTAATTTGCGATTATATGAATAGGGATTGGTGATGTCTTTGATTTCTTGTGGAAGATTGTTCCACAGCTGAGCTGCAGAGTACGTTAAGCTTGTTTTGTATAAGTCAATCCTAGGCTTCGGAATGTGTAATATATTTAAACGTTTACTGTGTCTAGCATTATATTTAAACGAAGGCTCTAGCCACATCCATCCTTTCTGTCATGTGTGATTTTGTTCTTGGAATGCTGATCAAATCCACTTCATGTTTTGTATGATTTACTTATAAATGACAGACCATTAACATAACCAATAAATACAAATGGGTAATTCGTTGTTGTATTTCCATTAATTTTTATGTTTTAATTTAATCTGCGGTCATAATAAAATTTGGCTCTCTTGAAAACATATTTAAAAAGTCTGATTTAACCATTTCAGTGCCTGGCGCTTGCCACATCTGCTTTCATAAGTTTGTATGCCAGCAATTGCGTCAGATTAGTAAGTGTTTGTTTATATTTCTGTGTGGTCTTTATCGTACGTTTTTATTTAATATTTGTGCGGTCTTTATCATACATATTTGTTTATATTTTTGTGTGGTCTTTATCATACATGTTTGTTTATATTTCTGTGTGGTCTTTATCATACATGTTTGTTTATATTTCTGTGTGGTCTTTATCATACATGTTTGTTTATATTTCTGTGTGGTCTTTATCATACATGTTTGTTTATATTTCTGTGTGGTCTTTATTATACATGTTTGTTTATATTTCTGTGTGGTCTTTATCATACATGTTTGTTTATATTTTTGTGTGGTTTTTATCATACATTTGTTTATATTTTTGTGTGGTCTTTATCATACATGTTTGTTTATATTTCTGTATGGTAATTATCATACATCATTGTTTATATTTTTATGTGGTCTTTATCATATGTTTGTTTATATTTGTATGTGATCTTTATCATAATACCTTTATTGCACTGTTTGTTTATATTTATATGTGGTCTTTATCGTAATGTTTGTTTATATTTCTGTACTGTCAATTTTGTACGTGTTTGTTTATATTTCTGTACAGTCTTTACCTTTCCTTTAATCCTATCTTTTTTTTTCCTTACCTTCCTATTTACATTGTTTCCATTTTACAACAGTCATTTCTTTCTTCTCAGTTATCTGCTTTCCTTTATCTTCATTAATTTTTTGCCTTCTCTAATTTTTACCTTCCATCACTGCTTCTTTTAATCCGCTTCCTCTCCTGTTTTCTTGGTTTAAATATTTTAGTTAACTTTTTTTGCTGATGTGTCTATTCTGTTATTTACATATATTTTAATTTCAATATATGTTACAAATTTGTAGTCTGTGAACCAAGAATAAGAAAATACTGACATTCTAAAAGATCTGAACATTTAAGAAATCTGGCTTATACATAGAATCATGTCTCGAAAACTGAAATACTTTGGCCCTATTAAATGTCACAGTGGCTTGGGATGAAAGGCAATAGAAGGTATAGTTCCCAGAAGGAAAGGCGGGGGTCGACCTGCACAAAGATGGACACAGGACATTGCAGACCCCTTCAGTAAGAGGGTGTGTGGGGCAGTAGAGATGGCAAGAGATTGAGACGTGTTAGTGGGTCGTGATGAGACACCTTCAGTAAGAGGGTGTGTGAGGCAGGAGAGATATCAAGAGATCGAGACTTGTTAGTGGGTCGTGATGAGACACCTTCAGTTAGAGAGTGTGAGGCAGGAGAGATGGCAAGAGACTGAGACTTGTTAGTAGTTTGTGATGAGAGGACGTTCTTCAAGGGACCTTCTACATCATGATGACTTGCCAGTTTGGGTATGTCTCATTCTGTGCTGGCACCTGTTCATCTAGTTGGTAGCGAATTTGACAGATCAGACTATTTTGCACAGTCCACAATCGATGGCCGGCTCTGTTTCGAAGGGGTTACAAATGCAGTTCGTAATCCTGCATACCGCAGTCAAAACACAGCTGCAAGCGATTTTGCAGCAGACAACCTTGCTTTGGTTTTTTATGAAATGGTATGGATGCCAGTCCTTCAGAAAGCAATGGGAAACTACTGAATGTAAACATGCCAATAGATCACGAAGAGCATGAAAATGCTGGGGTTGACCGCAATGTCCTTAAAAGGATATGCAACAAACTTTTAACACAATGGATGCATGTGAACACATGGTAATTTCCACTGTCATGCACCATTTGACGTCTCATATGTCAGACTCAGACTTTATCATACTCTAAGTGTGTGACCTATGTGCAATCATTTTCACCTTTGTCTTTATTCAATTTCTGATGTTTGCCCTCCATGCAATGAGATCAGCGGTGACTTGCTCCCAATGTGCAGTATTAATGCCTGTAGCAGTCATGTCCCACTTACACACATCTTTGTACTGTTCTAGAGGCCTCATTCTGTAGAGAGAAGTTTATAGTCTACTGTGTCCTGTGTGGAGTCTGAAAATGGTATTTTGCTGGGCTCCGTTTTGTGTTACAATTAAATCTTGTGGATTATTACTGCCTATTCTCTAGCTGTATGCATTTCTGTACTTTCTTTTGATAAACTAGATTTTAAGCTTTTCTTGTTAAAGGAAATGCCACCTCTCTTTCTGCAGAGACTTACTGATAACACTAGCATATGTGTTCTCTATAATGTTGTGTTACTGAAGAGACTTACTGATATCACTAGATGATGTTTTATCTAAAATGTTCAATTACCGCAGAGACACATTGATAATACTAGACTGTGTTCTCCGTGGCAAAGGGGTTACAGACGCAGTTTGTAATTCCGCATACCGTGATCAAAACACAGCTGCGCTAGTTTTTTAATGAAATGGTATGGGTACAATCTAAATTTTTTGGGCATGTTATGAGAAGAAATGACTTGGAGAACTTGGTGACGACTGGCAAGATTGAAGGGAAGAGACCAAGGGGAAGACTGACAAGTAAATACCTGGATGGCTTGCCACATGGCATGGTCGAGACAGGAACACTAAGCTGATCCACGACTCTGGTGATCGAGTGAGATGGCAGAACATGACCGCCCACGCTTATCGGCATGGCACATGATGGATGGATGGATGGGTGCCGGTTGTTCAGAAGGCAATGGCAAACTACCGAATGTAAACTTACCCAGGAATCACGAACAGCTAAATATTGCTGGGGTTGACTGATACGTTAGTAAAGGATATGCAACTAACTTTTTTTTAACTGCAGAGACATACTGATAAACCCAGATGATGTTTTATCTAAAATGTTCTGTTACTGGAGAGACATACTTATAACACTAGATGATATTTTATCTAACATGTTCAGTTACTGAAGAAGCTTAATTACACCAGAAATATTCTCTTAACATGTTGACAACATTAACTTATTGTATCTTACCTCAAGACAAATAAGGGCATGCTGAATCTGGTTAAGAAATGCCCGTTGATGCAAATACTACAGCTGGAGAAGTGTCATGAACTGGCTTTCCCGACCATCTCTCAGTTAGCAACGGTAAGATTCTAGCTGAGTCAGTTACTGACATCACAACACTCTGGACAATCTTGTAAATGCTCAGTCCTCATCTTCAACAGCCAGTGAAGAGTCCCAATACTAATGGTACCAGATGTAGTCTGATTATATGTCCGTCTGATTTTTCTCCTGAGTACTGAGTGTCGGCCAGATCCTCTGGTCTCTTCCTGTCTCTTCATTCTCTCCAGGCAATATGATTTATCTGTTCACCAACGCTATATACATAATCCCAAATGAGCCCGGACCACATCCACCTTATCATGTACCAATACACTACACGTATTCTAGCTTCTTTCATGATCCCAGTTGTTGTTGTTGGTGGTGGTGACGGTGGAAAAGAAAATGAAAAAGGATCTCTCTCTCTCTCTCTCTCTCTCTCTCTCTCTCTCTCTCTCTCTCTCTCTCTCTCTCTCTCTCTCTCTCTCTCTCTCTCTCTCTCTCTCTCTCTTTCTCTCTCTTTCTCTCTCTCTCTCTCTCTCTCTCTCTCTCTCTCTCTCTTTCTCTCTGGGTGGGTGTGTGAGTCTATCTGTATCTCCTTTCTCTCTGTATATGTTTCTCTTTCTCTCTGGGTGGGTGTGGGTCTCTCTTGAGAAGTAAAGGCAGCCAGCGTGATACCGACCACATCAGCCACGAGTGCTGGGTGCTCTATACAAACATGGGTCAGTGCTTCTTAAGTCTTGTAGAAGGGATCTTGACTTTACTAGCCAATGAATGAAGAAAAGACCTTGACTTTACTAGCCAATGAATGAAGAAAGGACTTCACTTTACTAGCCAATGAATGAAGAAAGGACCTTCACTTTACTACCCAGCATTTTTTTTGGCTCTTTGTGATTTCTTGTCAAGTTTATGTCCAGTAGTTTACTATTGCTTTTTGAATGACCGGAACTCATACCATTGTATGAAAACCAACGCAAGGCTGTCTACTACCAGATTGCCCACAGCTGTGTTTTGAACGCAGTAAGCGGTATTTTGAATTGTGTTCGTAACCCCTTCTCGCCAAGCATGCCTTGCATAAACACACACCAAACTGGCACAGTCAGTCACTGAGCATTGAGGTATTTATTTCGGAAGAGATCATAGCACCTATGGACATGTCCGTAGTGTAGTGTTGATTACCTGAACAGACAGTCCTACACTCACTACCCATTAGTGGCAGCATCGAATGTTTCCAACTCTTACAGCTCTGGGATCTGTGATAGTGCAGTGGCCAGGGTGCTTAACTGAATTGAATTTACCACTGCTCTGGCAAAAGTTCAAAATTAGACACCCTATACACAAAAATAATATTGATAGCATGTGTAATTCTATTGTGTGCACATCTTGGGTTTCTTAGTGGAGTTGCAAGGTTGGTGCACTGTGCTAAGATCTATGAGGAGAGACTGAGACTGAAACAGATCAATTTATGAAAGTGATCCTGTACAAACAATTACAAACCACAGACCAAGCTACTTTACTACAACTTATGTTACTTTGTGTCATGTACTATTCACTGTGATTAGTGTGGGAATAACATTGCTCTACATTCAAACAGCCGGCTCCATGGCAAAGAGGTTATGAACGCAGTTTGTAATCTCGCATACCCGCATTCCAAACACAGCTGCAGGCGATTTGGTAACCAAAACCGCTTTGAGTTGATTTTTTTGTGAAATGGTATGGGTGCCGGTTGTTCAGAAAGCAAAGGCAAACTACTGAACATAAACTTGCCAAGAGATCACAAACAGCATAAAAAATGCTTGGATTGACTGTGACGTCCTGTAAAAGGATACACAACTAATGTTAACATTCAAACAGTATCAGAGAATTTGTGTGTTGTGTATTTCAGTCAAAGTATGATTCATCCATTCATTTGTCCAATCAGGGGTTAATTTTTGTATTTATATTTTCATGAGCTCGGATTTTAGGAATGCAATAAGGCATTTATGTATCTCTAAACGCTCTCTGGACAATTAAAAGAACATTAGCCATGAAAGACACACAGTTTATCGGGGCCAGTAAAAGAATCAAAGAATGGTCATATGGTACATTACCAAATATGCTGTTAGAGATGAATAAGGAGTGTTGAAGGCAGGCTACAGCATGAGTGTTCAGCAGGCTAATCAATGAGATAGAATATTTCATTTACAAAATCGGTTTAGTTTTAGTTTAGTCGATGGATCAACATCACGGCACACGGGTGTAACCCATAAGTGCCCATCAAGCCTGAGTCCAGAGAATCTCATTTCAGTGCATGAACTTCGTAGCACCGGCGAGGATCCCGAAATACTTTGGGTAGATTTTTAATTTGAAATTTTGCCCAGGCAGCGCCATTAGGCTACTCTTTTTCAATTTCCAACCACCAAGGGATGTCTTACTTACGCAACAATACACACGGGCGTTCAATCTCACTACCCAAAGACCAGGGGAAATTTTGTTATTAGAAGTCCACGTGAAAAAATCCCAGCTTGAATCGGGGACCTCCAGCACTCGAGACGGACACCATACCTTGAGCCCACTCAGGCCCCCCCCCCCCCCCCCCCCCAATTTAAAACATCTAACCACGGCTGCTCAAATACATCAAAGCCATAGCAGTTAGAATCTAAAACCGGATTGTGCCAACAGAAAGATTTCACAGTAACTCTGTGATTACCTTGGGCATACATGGCTCCACATTTGAGCCATATCGGTGACTGTGTGTTTATATATGATTCATTCGTTCACTTCATATGATTTATAACTCTGCAGTAAGCACCTGGCGAGATGCACCAAAATATGTCAGGCATTAAATCGTGCAATCTGTTGTTTGTGATTCTGTGTTTAATGTAATGTTCTCATTTTTCAGTCACTGCCCTGCTTGAAGGTATTGTTTCTAGGATATCACCAGGTTCTTCACTGGCATGCAAAGCCAGCAGACCATTTTGTGCAGCATTTTGTTAACCCTGGGATCATTGTTGAATTAAAGGTAGAGATATATATATATATTCATATATTTTGATTGACTTATTAAGAACCTGTAGCACAGTGGTTCTCAACCGGTGAGGAATTCTTCCCCCCCACCCTCCCCACCCAGGAAATTTTAGTGTTTCCTGGGGGGGGGGGGGGGTTACAATTATCTCAAGATCATGTTAATACAGGAACCGATTACTTGATATTGTTTTTCCCCTTGATACTTTACGGTTCTGTACTTCTTGCCCTTCTGAAATTTGTTTTATAATATAAGAAGACCCGCAAGATATGCTTGTTCTAATATGTGTTATTAAATTTAGCTTCCATTTTTATGTATACTGTGTGGGGGGAGGGAATTTATAGGGAGGAAATATGAAAGGGGGGGATGACTTTCTGAACATACGGTGAAGGGGTGCATGGGCCAAAAAAGGTTGAGAACCACTGCTGTAGCACAACACCAGCAAACAAAGTAACATTACATTTTTGGGAACATGCATATTTCCCCTGGTTACATGCATCATTCCCCTGGCTATGTCCATCTTTCCCATGGCTACGTGCATCTTTCCCCTGGCTATGTGCATCTTTCCCCTGGCTACATGCATCTTCCCCCTGGCTATGTGCATCTTTCCCATGGCTACGTGCAT